>APFE031268683.1:45000-102305 GCA_000404065.3 Pinus taeda
ATCTGGAACACCTAGTTGGTAGGATCCCATGCATCGAGAAAGTATTTCAACAAGTTGATTTGTTACCTCATGCTAGAGATGTGAAAAAACTTCAGCAGGCCACAGTTCCATAGTGCAGTTACCATACACAGATCATGTAAAGCAACCATGTATTCTTTTTCATGCTCATGTTCTCACCATGTAACAACCATTTTGCTCCGATGAATCTCTGCAAAACAAAAAAGAGAAGAGTCAAGGTCTTGATTTGGCAAAAAACAGGCAAAAATTCCATGAGAAATCACTGCAAAAGTCTCCCTCCTTGCGCCCATCACACCCCAGCAGTGTACTGGGTGAGATGCATACTGATTGGCCAATGGCCAAGCCAGTATGCATCACACCTTTCGATATAGGAAGGATCCGATGGAGACGGGGTGAATTTTTCAAACCCCAGGGGGTAAAAAAAACAAGGAAACATGCTCAGAATTCAAAAGGGAAAGAATGCAACTGAAGAGCTCAGGTTTAGCTCTTACCAGGTCCAGACAGCGCCAAGAATCATCTAGAGAATCTCCCGAAATGAGCTAGTGAAAATCAGGGGGGAAAAGCACCTCCAGAGCTCCAACAAACCAAAGTTCAAATGAAATGGTAAAATGAGAGGTAAAAAGAACTTTTAAATTACTATTCACGTACTTCGAGTAAGGTATTAGTGTTTTAAATCAATTTTCAAGCATGTGTTTTCATATCTAATCGGTTTGATGAAGCAATTGAGCAGGTAGTACGAACTTTGAAAGAACAAAGTGCTAATGGTGAATCAAATAATCAATGACCATTATCATGAGTAGTTTTTATGTGAAGTTCAAGATCGTTAAAAATTAAACCTGAGCAATGTGCAAATGTTTTCCCCAGATTTTAAGCTCATTAAAAAATGAACCAATTTCTAGTAAATAACCGTTGTGAATGCATTATCATCAGCTTTTGAGCCTTGGTTGTGTTCTATTCATCACCTCCACTTTGTTTAGCCAACCATACGCCTCCATTTGATTGTTTACCCTTTTGACAAACATCTGCGACAAGTGATCTTGTCAGCCATCCTTGTGACATTGCTATGATTGGAGAATTCCAAACCTTACCTGGAATCAGCTGCTACCCGAAATTATCACGTGTTCCTCAAAAAACAAGTCTCCTTTAAGCTCTTTTCGTCTGACTCGTAAAATATGAAAAGATTTCTGAGTGATTGGCCTTTCTGGCTCGTTAAATTCATTGGAAGTTCTATCCCTCCTCTATATTTTAATGTTTTTGGACTTGAGGGATTATTACACAAAAATATCAAGCGCTTGTCTTGTTCAGCTCATTAAAACTATCGAGAATTCATCCCTTTGGTATTATTTTATACTTTTTCGGACTTACGGGATTATATAAAAAAAAAGGATCATTGGAGTTTCCTTTCCATCCCTTTTCAGACTCTCTAAAATTGAAAAAGGACCGAGTTATCATTGTCGTTAAACTCGTTAAAATCAATAGCGACAAACTTGTCATATGGACAAGAACGAGTTTCACTGTCGCTAGGCTCGTTAAAACATAGTGACGGGTTCGTCCGAAGGGTGAATTATAGAACAAGCATATGTTATCCTCCTCAAGCTTGATAAAAACAAAGAGGTACTGGTAAGCAATGACTGGGGAAAAATTGCAAAAAAAAATTGAAGAAACTTTATTGGTAGCAAGTCGCTCTTGAACATGACACTTTCACTCCATGTCTGAGTCGGGTTGGGTTATTCCGTTCACCCGTCATATTGCCATTGGTCCATCGCACCATCCATCTTTGGCGTTAACGCTACCAATCCATTTTAGTGTCGCCAGTATGTTCAAGAGAAGTCACTCAGAGAATTCACTTGTGTCTCATCCACTGCAATACATTTATGCTCCATTCTTTCATGATCGCCACCCTGAACCTTGTGTCATCAGATCGTTTTCACCTCCAAAATCATTTGCTCCACTCCGTGTCATAGATGTGGGATTCATTAAGGCCTCCTACGAGGGGTCACTTCTTGTCAACATCAGCTCATTATCCAGGAAGTCGACCTAGGAACAACCCTTTCAGTACTTTGAAGCTTGCATGCCTCAATGGCAAGTTTCTCACTTCCAGCGGCAGGTTTACACCAATGCCCCTCTCCAAAAGATTATGCGTGGCGTTCGATGCCAAGTCCCATTTTCACGCCATGTAAATTGTACTAGTGTACCTTGAGGGTCATCATCATTATTGGTGATTCCTCTCGCACCTATTAACAACTTACATCATTGGCTGGTAATCAGGCGATGTCTTTCCATGTTCGACTCCAGAACATTTTTCACATGGATCGACTTGTAATTCGAGCGAAGATTGAACAAGTTTGAAGACCCCAGATCTAGTTTCATCCATCCAGACTGCGATATATTCAAGGAAATCAAGACATCAAATGTACATAATTTCTGAACAGATGATCATCCCAATCAAAGGATGATGGCTCCGTCCGAATCATCAGTCTGCTACACAGACGATTGTCTATCCTATGTACATGAAAATGAATTTATAAAGCTGAGCATGGGAATGCCTGCCTCAGATAGATCATGAAAATATTATGAAGATAATGTATTGTATTATATCTTATTACAGGTCACCTTCTAGTTCGAAAAAACTTCGGATCCTCATGATAAAGAATTTCACCCGACATTAAAAGATTAACGACCTCATGCTTTAGGGGGCAACTGTTATAGACATTTTTGGGCACTGCAATCCCATTCATACATGTCCATAAACCAAGGGCTTCTAAGTCCCTAAAAGTGTTTCTTCATAGCCTAAAGAGGAAAGGTGAGATGATTACATCTTCTTCCAGAAGTTCTCCATGGAAAACTGCTCAAAACTAGTCAAAATTGGACCATACAGACTGCTCAGTGCTAGGGGTGTGATGCATCTCACCTGCTCAGTGAAAAAAGTACGATGCGTACTGGATACCACTTCTGTAGGGTGCGATGAGCGAGAGTAGACAGATGGCAGAGAAAGTTTACAAGGTGGATGATCATGGAATCTTCCAGAAAATTCTCCTGTGACACTTGCCTCTCTGAATTCGCCCAGGGATGAGTAAGAGATCATGAATCTCCAAGTGGAACCAAGAACTATCAGAGAGAGGACACTAATAAAAAACCCAACAGTTGACTCACCCCCCTGCAAACATCTATATGTGGATCCCTCATCACAGATATCCAGAGGCTGGAATATTGTATTTTGTAAGGAAGTGTTGTTGGTTTCTTGGTGAAATATCATAGTGTTGGGTGATCTAAGATTTTCATGAGGTGAAGAAGGGATTTCATGTTGGGAGGATGACATTGGGTTAGAACAATAGGCTGTAATCCTCATTGCTATTTCTTTCTACTAATAAAGCTATTCGAGTTTTCCTCCACATTCTTGTATGATTGATGATATATGCATTTGTGTGGTCAATATATATCTGGTCCTATATTTTTTATGATCGTAGATCTCTGTTCTTCGATAGTATTATGCTGCTTTGACTCTATAGGTGCTCTTTGAAGCTAGGCAAATGAGGAAGGAGCAGAAAAGATCTGTTAGAAGGGAGAGGAACCAAGGAAGGAACCAAGTGCAAGACTGAGGTTGGTATCCTTTGTTCCCCTCTTATCTACTTCTCATAAAGGAAAGTGAAAGTAGCTTTGGTTTGTTTGTTTCTAAGATAGCTACTCGTCTTAATGGGACTAGCAGCTCTGAGTGGACACTAGATTTTCCGATGAAAACACCCTATCCTTCATCTCGATAATCATGTTAGTAATCATATAGATATATATTTTTCTTTTTTCTTTTTCCTTTTTCCTTTTTCTTTTATATAGAAATTTCTTATTTATATACATAGCATGGCTCAGCACTCCTTAAGAGTAGGGATGGTGGAAGAAGTCTAAACATCTCAATAGAGGAAAAATATGCCCTTATTCTTATTCAATAATAATGATCAAAGAAAATTATGAAGATTAAGGAAGAAACAATATCATAAAAATAATCAATCAAATTAGTTTTAGTGAAAATAAAGACAACAAAGTGATATAAATAGTTGCGTCCTTTCCTCTTTTTTCTTATCGATACAAAGCAATTTCTCTAAAGATAATGATTTTTCTTTGGTTTTCTGATTTTAGTATCCTCTAGTTTTTGTGTTCTTGCATAAATGTATACCTGTGCCTTAAAGGGATCATGAATAGTGAACCATTATTCACAAAAATCCTTTAAATGATGATCTTTAAGAAACACACAAAAAAAAAAAAAAATGCACTCAAAACGTGTTGTTCCTTAGATGGAATAGCTACTGTTCCTTAAGAGGGACAACAAAAAGAATATCTACATGCAAAACCGTGGTTCCTTTAAGAGGAACAAAAAACAAAAGAAACACAATACACTCAAGACTATTGTTCCTTAAGAGGAACAACAGTTGTTCCTTAAACGGAACAACAAATAAAGCAAGAACGAAATAAAATATTGATCCTTTGGCAAGACAACCTAAGATCGTTCGAAATAGAAACTGTCGTTCCTTTAGAAAGAACGACAGAAAGAAAAATGTGAAGGAGGGTTGTTCCTTTAAAAGGAACGTCAAAACGATCTGGCGGAAGTGTTGTCCCTTTAAGAGGAACAGAAAAAACAATCCGGAGTAAGTGTTGTTCCTTTAAGAGGAATAGCAAAAAAGCAATCTAGTGGAAATGTTGTTCCTTTGAAAAGGAACAACAAAATGCGAAAGTGTTGTCCCTTCAGAAAGGAACAACAAAAATGTGAAAGTGTTGTTCCTTCAGAAAGGAACAACAAAAATGCGGAAATGTTGTTCCTTTGGAAAGGAAGAACAAAAATGCGAAAGTGTTGTTCCTTTGGAAAGGAACAACAAAAATGTTTAAACATTGTTCCTTCGGAAAGGAACAACAAAAATATAGAAGTGTTGTTCCTACGGAAAGGAACAACAATAATGTGAAAGTGTTGTTCCTTCGGAAAGGAATAGTAAAAATGCGAAAGTGTTGTTCTTTTGGAAAGGAACAACAAAAATGTGGAATTGTTGTTCCTTCGGAAAGGAACAACAAAAATGCGGAAATGTTGTTCCTTCAGAAAGGAACAACAAAAATGTGGAAATGTTTTTCCTTTGGAAATGAATAGAAATAATGCGGAAGTGTTGTTCTTTTGGAAAGGAACAATAAAAATGTGGGAATGTTGTTCCTTCGGAAAGGAACAACAAAAATGCCATTTTGCTCTCTATTGTTGAATTAATGTAGTGTGTTGAAGAGCTGAGAGCGTGATTTCATATAGCTCGTTAATTTGTTGTAATCCACTAGTCTGGGCCTCATTTAGATTCAAACCCACGTCCTGTGCTTTTCTTAATGTTTGTATCTCGAATTCTATTGGAAAGATAGGTTCTTTCCCAAATACAAAGATAGGTTCTTTCCCAAATACTAGTTGATATGGTGAATGGCTGGTGGTATTTCTCCATGTTGTTCAATATGCCCATAAGGCTTCGGGCAATCTTGAAGCCCACTCATGTCTATGCGATGCAACTATTTTTGTAAGTATTTCCTCTATCACCTTATTCATGCTCTCTACTTGGGAATTTCCCTGTGGGTGAGACGAAGCGGTAATTTTGTGCTGAATGTGATAACTTTTTAATGTTGCAGTGATTTTATTACCTACAAATTGAGGTCCTTCATCTGTGATTATGTCCCTTGGGAGGCCATATCGCACAAATATTTGGAAAAGGAAATGTATTACAGAATCCTCTATAGCTCTTGGAAGTGCCTCTACTTCAACCCATTTGGTAACATACTTTGTTGCCACTAGAATATATGTTTTCTAATTTGATGATGGGTTGATTAGACCAACAAAATTGAGCGCCCAACGCTCAAATGGTTCGATTACTAACTGTGTGTTTAAAGGAATTTCGTCGGACTATCCAGGGCATCCTGCTCTTTGGCAACTGTCACGGGCTTGAACAAATTTCTTAGTGTCTTTAAGGATTGTGGGCAAGTTATAGCCTATTTGTAAAACCTTGTGACCAGTCCTACGATCTGTGAAATGTCCACCACATGGTCCGTCATGACAAGCTTTCAGAATGTCAAGTATTTCATCTTCACGGATGCATCTTTTGATGTGCATATCTACCCTTGTATGAAATAGGTAGCCCCCAATCCAAGAAAATCGAGTACTACGTTGCACAATCTGTTTTTGTTCATTGGGGGTTAGATTCTTTGGTAATTTACCTACTACTAAATAATTTGCAACCTCAGCATTCCAGGGTGCCTTGACAGTAACAAAAAACAAATGTTCATCTAGGAATTGATCTTCAACTACTACTGCATCCGCTGGCTCCGACATTCGTGAGAGAAAATCAACTACAGGATTCTCTTTCCCAGGTCAATTTTTTATTTTGATGTCAAATTCCTGCATTAAAATCAACCATCATGTTACTCTACCATTTGTAACAGGTTTATTTGCTAAGTATTTTATGGTAGATTGATCTGTATATAAAACAACAGGATATCCAGTGATGTAATGCCTAAATTTATTTATAGCATGTATTACAACTAAAAACTCTTTTTCGCTTACAATATAGTTTATTTTAACAGGAGATAAATTATTGCTAATATAGTAAATTTCATATGGATTTTTATCTTCTTCCTGCCTAAGGACTACTCCAATAGCTGTGTCTGAAGAATCAGATGAAATTTGAAATGGCAGATCCCAATTTGGGCCTCTAAGCACTGGGGCTATTGATACAAGATTTTTCAGGTCCTCAAAAGCACAATCACATTTTTCTAGTCCAAATAAAATCAACATTCCCTATGAGTGCATATAGAGGTGCAGCTATTTGAGAAAAATACTTTATGAATCCCCTATAATAACCAGAAAATCCTAGAAAACTGGGTACCTCTGTTTGTGTGGTAGGAGTAGGTATTAACAAAATTATTTGAATTTTGGCTAGATTTACCTGTATTCCGGTTGCTAAGGTATAATGACCTAGGATGAGTCCCTCAGTCATCATCATATGGCACTTTCCATGGCTCAAGCAGAGCCTAGTGGAAATACATCATTGCAACACCTTTTCCAATGTGTTTAGTGTTGGCTCAAAATCATCTCCATATGGTGTTAAATCATCCATATATACTTCGAGCCCTTCATTTATTAAATCTAAAAAAATGCTAAGGATGGCCTTCTAAAATGTGGTAGGCACATTGCATAGGACAAAGCGTAGGACTCTATAGGCAAATGTTTCCCAAAGACAGGTAAAAGTAGTTTTATCCTAGTCTTTAGCGGCAATCTGAATCTGATTTTACCCACTGAAGCCATCTAGGAAAGAAAAGAATTTCTTTCCTACTAATGAACCTAATACCTGATCAATGAATGGAAGGGGAAAGTGATCTTTTTGAGTTTCTTTGTTTAATTCTATGTAGTCTACACTAATCCTCCATTTTCCATTCTTCTTTGGCACCACTACTGGTGGAGAGACCCACTTGCTATCAAAGATTGGATAAATAAAGTTTACATCTAAAATTTTTTGTAACTCAGCTTTCACAATATCTTTCAGGTGAGGGTTGAGTCTCCGTTGGGGTTGGCGAATGGGTCTAGCATCCTTTTCTGTATAAATGTGGTGCGTACATAACTGAGGATCAATTCCCTTCATGTCCAGATAATCCCAGGCAAAAGCTTCGTTGTATTTTCTCAGTAGTTGGACCAGCTTTTCTTCTTGTTCAGGAGTCAAGTTTTTGTTAATGTTCAAGGTTTTTCCTGGCTCAATATCTATAGTTTTTCTGTTTGAAATAGAGGTAGTGGGTATTGATTGATCATGAGTATCTTTGAGGGGATCTTCTTCTAGTTCATCGTCAAATGTTTCCTCTATCATGTGACATTGTACATGGGATCTAGATTTGGATTGGTTAATGAAGTTGTTAATAATGTCATCCTATGTTTGGTCGTTAAAATTGAGGGAATTTTCTATGTTAATGGGGAGCTAATGTTTTTTGTGAGATATGATACAGGTTGTTTGTTAGTTTTCATTATTGTTAAACTTGGTTGGGCTAGAGGGTATAAAGCTAGATTCTTGATATTACTCCCTCTAGTTATAGTCATACTACCTTGTCGATAGCCAATGTAAGCATCAACAGTTGCTAGCCAAGGTCTACCTAAGATTAAAGGGTGTCCTTCAAGTCAATTTTTGGGGTTGATTATCAGAAATTTGGTAGGGCATTCCTAGGAATCTACAAATACCATGACATTATGCAGTGTACCTTCCGGCCTGACTACCGATTAGTTGGCCATTTCCAATAGGGTGGTAGTTGGTTCTACTGATGTAATGCCAAGTTTTTGACAAGTGGCGGTTGTTAAAATATTAATTGCAGCCCCTAAATCAACTAGGGCATTTGGAAAGGTTTGTTCATTGATTTGCACTGTCACTATAGGATTCCTTGGGTCTTCATATTTGACAGGTGCTTCTCTACCTGATAGTAGATCAGATAGGGTGCCAACTACTTGGACGGTTGGATTAGTTGTTATTCTCCTCTTTGGTTTTCTTATACATAACTCTTTGATAGTTTTTGCATATATTGGAATATCATGGATTTCTTGGAGGAGTGGGATATTTATACACAAATTTATTAATTCTCCCAGAAGATCAAAGTCAAGATGTTCTATAAGGCGTGGTATGATTAATCATTCTGGGAATGGGGGAGAAGACATGGTTTCCTAGTTGTGAGTTTGTCTTCTTACCACATCCTCTTCTTGTAGTGGTTGTTCTATAGGTAACAGATTTTCAACTTGAGCATTTTTATCTCCCTCTGTTTCTATTATGCGCCCAGACCTTAATTGAAGGTCGTTTCACTCCCTTACATTGGTTTCAAGTTTTGGTGTTTCGATTATTTGAACAGATTGAACCAGTCTATTATTACGGTTCGGGTTGGGTTGGACTAGGAGTTGCGGTCTTAAGTTGGACTAGGGATTTTGTTGTAGTGTATATGGCACTGGCAGTGTGGGTTGAGGGAGGGGGATGGTTCTAGCTGGCTGATTCATTAGTCTTTTCCAGTTTGACTACCAAGCTTGACCATGGTGATGAAGGAAATGGTTGTTGTGACTAGCTTGGGAAGGGTGGCTGGTTTTTCCACATTGTATTATATTGTTGAGCATGATATTTTGGAGGTTGGAAAGAAGAATATGTATTGGAGGGCATACCTGGTTGTCATGGCTACCATTGACGGCATTGATTGAGTAGGTACACTGGTTCTGATTCTTCTTCCACTTCCTTGTACACTGATTTCAAACTTGGGAGTGAGGGGCAGTTCTCTGTGCAGTGATCTTTTGTACAAATAGTGCAGACTTGAACTGCATCTAGTAGGCACTCTTTATGGTTTTGTTTCTTTCTGCATCTAGGGCATAATATTTCTAGGTTTTGCTCTGCTTCTACTTGTTTCTGTTTAGCTTGCATAATATTGAGCTGCATTGTCAGAGTCCCCAATATATCATTTTTGAAATCCTCCAATAAATTCCCGATTTCTATGTGGGTTACTCCTCCACCAGAGATCTTGTTGTCCCTTGTGAGCATGTCATGTTCTGCTGGTTTTAGCCTTGTACTACCTCTTGAACTCCTAATACACAAATCAATAATGTCGACAAAATTTTCTTGATAGATTTCACATTTTCCCATAATATTTAGTGTTTCAGCCCATTGTTGCTTCATTCCTTTAATTAATGTAGTTTTTAACACATTGTTAGTTAAGGGTAATGATGCATAAGGAGATCTCTGAAGATTATATTGAAAACGTTCAACATAATCTTCTAGTGTCTCATTAGGTTTGGCTACCATCTGAAATATTTCATCCTTTAATTCTCTAGACCTACAATAATCCTAATATTTCTTTAGAAAAGCACCTTTCATCTAATCCCAGTGGTTTATAACCCCTCCACCTGACCCCATAATCCATCGTAAACCTGCTCCTTTTAATGTGGATGGAAATAGTTTTAGCTTTTTGGGATTGTTGCTATAGTCATACCCTTGGCATAATACATTGAATTCAAACAGAAATGCATCTGGATCTTTCAATGTTAGGCCATGGAATGTAGGGATACGCTGGAGAGGTATGACTTTCATAGGTGCATTTACTGTAGTTTCCACAATGGGATATTGCAGTGTGGAGGTCTAAGGTGTTTGTTGATTTTGGGTCATTTGATCAAATATGTGCCAATATCCTTCTGGGATTTCTAGGGAATTATTCCTCCGCTGACTAGAAGGAGTAGGAATGGTCTTAATAGCACTTCCTTGGTCTGGGATGATGAGATTTCCTTGTTGAACTATTATCTGGGGGGTCTTGGTTCTTTAGGTTCTTCAACTTTGTTCTGGATGATTTTGACAACACTTCCCTTATCTGCGTTGCTTAGTGGCTGAACTGTTTCAAGAGGAGATCTTGGTTCTTCTGTTTCCCGTGTTTCTCCTCCTCCTTCGCAGAGATTACTAAGGTTCCCTTCTTGTAAATATTTTGGGCTAGAATTCTCAATTTCTTAAAAATCTTGGTCTTCTGTTTGGCTATGCACCTCAGCAAAGGCTACAGATGGTGATTTTGTGGCCTGAAGGGAGTTAGTAGGATGTCTAGAAGAAACTTTTCTAGGACCTACTGATGGTTGAGATTCTACTTTCTTAATGATATCGTTTATAAAGGTCGATCAACCAAGGGTCACTGCTCCCTTAGATTTATCAAGTTTGGGTAGTGGTTTTGGATTATTTTTCAGGCTTTTTCTGCTAAGTCATGCACACAATTCAAATACTTATTTCTACCCAAAGTAATCAACAAATCTATAGGAAAGTGGGTGGGGGAGCATGGTTGTTACATGCTTCGTAAGCAGGTTCTTACCTTCTGTTTTTAATACCCAATTCTCTTCTAACAAGCACTTATCAAATTCATACTACTCTTATTTAAAAAGAACAAATGGCTACACTCTCCCCGGCAACGGCGCCAAAATGTTGAGTGATAAAAGGTGTCTTTTTAACCCCTATTTATCCTACATTAATTATCAATCCATGTACGATTTGCAATGCCCTCCTTGGAGACAACATGCCCCAAGTAATGTACTTCAGTATAAAAGAAACCACACTTGTTAAGCTTAGCATACAACTGATGCTCCTGCAACAACCTCAACATTGATGTTAAATGCTTGACGTGTGCTTCCTTATTTTTAGAATATACTAGTGTATCATCAATGAAAACAATAAAAAACTTATCCAAATATGAACGTAAGACACTATTCATCAAAAAAATGAATGTATATGGAGTATTAGTTAAGCCAAATGGAACAACAACAAACTCATAATGCCCATAATTCCCATACCTCGTCTTGAACATGGCCTTGTAAATGTCCTCTTCTTTGATGTGCACTTGATGGTGTTTGGATCTTAAGTCAATCTTTGAGAACAATACTACTCCCTTCAAATGATCAAACAAGTCATCAACCCTCTGCAAAGGGTACCTATTCTTGATGGCCACTTTGTTCAACTACCTGTAGTCAATGCATAATATGAGAGTACCATCTTTCTTCTTCACAAACAAAACCGGTGTGCCGCAAGGTGATACACTTGACCTAATGTATCCCTTGTCCAACATTTCCTTCAACTGTAGCTTTAACTCAACTAATTTAGGTGTACTTATCCTGTAAGGTGCTTTTGATGCTGGAGCTTCCCCTGGCACTAACTTGATAGAAAAGTATACCTCCCTGTGAGGTGGAAACTCTGTAATTTCTTCTAGAAATACATCTTGAAACTGCTCCAAAACTGGGTACTTGTTCAACACATATACATCCTCAACCTCCTTACCCTTATCACTAGAAATATGTACTAAAAATAACATACACCCCTTCCTGTAGCTACGCTATTCTTAAATATTTGTCACCATCCTAATTAATGTGGCTTTCATCTTACCCTATAAGACTCTTGGTTCTCCATTGTCATCAACACACTCTATAGATTTTTCATAATAGTCTACCTTGGGTATATGAAGATACAACCAATACATTCCCAACAACATACTATATGATGCCAATGGTAGTACATTTAGATGTGTTGCAATAGTCATACCACTGAAATCAAATGCACAAGCTCTTACCTAATGATGAACTCACTTCTTTTTACCTATAGCCAATTGTACTAACCAAGTTTCTTCATGCAATTCCTTACTGAAACCACATTTATCCACCAATCAGGACTAACATAGCTATAATTAGATCCAGGATCAACGAAAATAGAAATAAATTGATCACAAATCTCACCATTCATCTCAATGATAGGTGCCTAATATTCTTCTTGTCTGTTGCCCATGGACGCATAGATACGTGGAATACTTTGACCAACATCCCCAACAGTCTATGCCTCCCATGCACTATATATCTTAGGCCTACCACCCTAATTCTGTGGAAAATATCTCTTAAGGTGTTCCTTGCCACATGTCCAACACTCCAACCAACCAGTTCCCTCACCTTTATCTTGCTTCTACTGATGTGACCCATGTCCCTGTCTAACTCAACTAAACTTCTTCTGTGGTGCCACATTCTCTTTTTCATCTACATGTAGAGGCCTTATCCTCTTAGGTTTCCATTTACCTTTACCTTTGTGAGATTAATTCTTAGACTTTGATTGTTCATAGCAATGCTTCAGTTTTCCAATAACCTCCACAAGTGAGTGAGCCTCAACATAATCAATCTGATCTCTAAATTCTAATGGAAAATCACTGAAAAATCTATGAACTTTAGCCTTCTCATCCGTAAGATATGGTACATACCTCAATAGCTCTAGAAACTTTGGTCATGTACTCTTTGTTTATCATTGATCCCATATTTAGCTCATAGAATTCCTTAGCCTTATTGTCGTATTACCTCTCTAACAAGTAATTCTTCCTGAAAAGCCCTTGAACTCCTACCAACTCAATTCATATGTCATGATGTCTATAACTTGCTTAGCATATTCCCACTAGATGTTTGCTTTACCTTTCAAGGCAAAGATCACTACTTTGGCCTTCATGTTAGTTGTGTAATCATGCAATTCAAAGAATTTTTTCATCCCAAGTATCCAAGCCTTTGCATATTCTAGCTTGACCACATCTCCATCAAAAGTAGGTGGTTTTGCTTTCTTGAATTCATCTAACAAGTATCCCCTATCATTCCTCCTACAAGGATGATAGCGATGATGATCATGATTTCTATCGGAAACAACACTAGAATAGTACATGTACTCATCACCCCTCCTAACTAGAGTGTCCATCGACCTATCATTTCTCACCGTATCAGATCTATCTGACCTGCGTATACCTAGAGACCCACTACCATATGCCCCATTAGTTCCATCCCCATGTCCATGGCTAATCCGGAGTGGTCCTTGTCACTACAAGTCTGACAAACTCTAAAGAAGTATAGAATTTACATCTTCTTACTTCTCTTATGCCTGTTGATCCAGTCATTATCTTCCTTACAACTCCTTACCTCTTCCTTCAAACTTCTCAATGTAACTCCCAAATTGGAAGAGTTCCCAACACCATATTGCTCTTTGGATTCATAGGGACAATATTTGTATTCAATCATCTTACTAGCCATTTGATCTCTTTCTTGCAATGCATAATATGCCAGATAAACCAAATCACAATAAATCAACGTACCTTAGTATATCTTGAGGAGGATACCTTCTCTCCAGGATCACCAAGTCAACGTAATACATATATGACATCAACATAACAACATATATACATTCGCAAATAAATGTATCAACATATAAACATCACTCTAGTTAGAGTCCATTCAAAAATGCAAGGCCTTATCAACAATTCATCTTATTACCTCATGCATGACAAAAAAAATTACTAGATTGTAAACATTGCCACATGCAACTAAAAACATGCATAAGCAATTCCCAGTCAACTACACATATGCATAAACGCATGTAGTCGAACATAAGCGATCAATTCTTGTAATCAACCTACAAGATTGATACATGTAATAAAATCTACAAGAATGTAACCTAACATGTAAGGATGTAAGTAGGCGACATATAATCAACATGTAAGCGACATATAATCCATGTGTAACTAGTCACATGCTCATGACAAATTCATTCTGAAAAAGCAACATCCAATTCAACATGGCAGTTGTACTACTACAATAATCCAATCATCCAGCAAATGCAAAAAGCACATGGAATGTAAGTGTAAGAGACACACATGCAACTGACATGCATGCATGACCAACATACACCGCTCATCGAGTTCGAGGGTTGAACCATGATCTAATACCACTCTGTAACACCCTCCTCTCACATCCACCCAAGTAACCATGCTAATTGGGATAAACATGAGACACGAGGCTACTATCATTAGATTCGACCTCCTATGTGACCTTAAGGAAGTGGAATCAATGGAACATAACACATAGTCATCTAACATCATCAACAGAACCCTCATGAGACAAGTTAGCCATTCAGAGAGCATGTCCCTAGGTCCCACTATTGTTTTGGATCTCTTAGGCCACAATCGCTCTGATGCTATGGGAAAGGGAGTGACTTGAAACCCAAAGTCGCTCTCACAAGCTTGCCTACTAGCAACCAGAGACCAAATTTTCCAGTTTTGTGTCAATGACCTGAGGATTTAAGCCACTTTTTCAAGACCATAGCCCAGGCCACTACCCAAAATGGAGTGATAGCTTAGAATTAGTAAAAGTACAATGAAAAAATGATGCAAAAGAAATAAACTGAACAAGACCATAACCATACCCCTACTAGCCATGACATGCATTTTGTCAAGCAAATCATCAACATGTAGCCTATAGGTGTAAAAAACAGAATTAAGTGTAGGGATATCATACTTAGCTGAGAATCTCTATGAACCATTGTTCCCTCATGTCAATTGTTGCATTATCATCTATTAGGTCATAGACACATTATCTACTCATATACAAGTAAAAACATGTTGAATGCCATAAATAATTGTTTTCATAAAATATACATACAACCAACATAATAGGAACATAAACACCATAAACACATCAGTGTATTTACACATGAGAATAAAGGGAATGAATTTCTCATTAATGAATGTAATAAACCAACTGGAGCTGCGACTACCACATTCCACTCGACCATAGATTGGTTGAGCCAAGTCTCTCTTCATCCAATCACTCCCGTGCCATATTCCAAGCATGAATGTGGGACTCAAACCAAAAGAACCAACCAGGGCATACCAAGGCTAAACCACCTCACCCTCATCAATGGAAACTAGGCTTTATTGTAATCCATCTTAGGTCATTAGGTCGACACAATGAACACATCATAACAGGCTTTATCATGATCTCCACCCAATCACTAGGCCAAACAAGCATGGATGCCATTGGACTTGTCCACCTACACCATGAGGAATTTTCCTGTCTCCTAGTCTCGCAGGCTTTATCGCAATCCAAACCTAGATCACTATGACCTAAATTGAGACCCACTCTCTAGGCTTTACCGCATATCCCAAACCCGAGATTACTAGGCCCAACAGAGAGAAAAAAACCTCTTGGCTTTACCGTATATCCTACCATTCACCAGCAACAATTCCTGGGCCCACAGAGGCAACACAATGTTAGCTTTAATGCAACCCACAACCTAGCTTAGGGGTTAGCAGGCCAATGGCTTTACTGTGATCCACACTCCAGTTCAAGGAACAGTAGGCCATGTGCTTTATCATTTGGAGATCCACCCCACTCAGCTTTGATTCCATTAGGAAATCCAACTCAACCAAAACATGAGAACCCCATTACACCATGGCTATCCAAAAATGGAAAGGCTAGGCTGAAAATACTATATATAAGGGTCTGCTTCTTTATAAATCAAGATTTGGTTTATTTATACTATGGTCAAAAGATTCTTCTCTCAAGGAACTATCATTCATATTCTATCTTAGTCCTGATGATGGACCCTCTTTGGGGTTTAAAACGTCGAAAGAATAAACACAATACTGTGGATAATCTGGATCATGCTCCTCCAAAAAAATACCACAGCAACTTCAAATCTAACAAAACAACACTATTATAGCTGGAAAGACCCATGCCATGATAGAAAATAACCACATGAAATACCATGCATGCTAAATCTAGCAAGGAAAATACACATGCAAGTAAATACCTGCAATGAAGCCTATTGTAGCTGCTTGATCTTTCCTTCCCTTTCTTGATCCTTGCTTCCTATTTCCTTCTTTGCCTTCTTTTCTCCAATGCCATAATGCTCCAAGAGAACTCTAAGTCTCAAAGAGTGAGAGAGAGAGATAATAATGAGAGAGCTTCAAAACTCAATTGAAAAAATGTTACCAACTGATCCTCAGAAGCCTTTTTATGAATGAGACCTCTATTTTCTTCATTTTCCATTATTTTCCTTCATTTTCCTCCTCACTTGCAACCTGTGACCTTTCACCTCCCTTTTCTCCTTATTTCCATTATTTTCATAAATAATTGTGCCCAAAATGGAATTTTTCCTTTCCAAAGCCTTTTCCATTTCCTTATCCATAAAAAACTAAATGAACACCCCCTAGGATGTCTTTCCCAACATTCAACTTGGAATAAGTCTCCCATCGACTGTGGTTATTGTTTTTAACTTTTATTACATGGAATTTTTACTAGGGTTGTTACAGAAAGAGGTTGGTCCAATGTGATGGAAGCTAGCTCCCGACCCTCTGGTGGGTACCATTTCCACATTACCATAGAAATAATGAGATATTCATAAATAAAATGGGTGTAATGCTTGTAGGCATCTTCAAAGGCTTCAAACATTTCCTAGAAGAGGAAAGCATACAAATTCAGTTGGGTGACTTCTACAAGATGCTCCACGGCCGAAATTGTATCTACATTGCACTCATTCTTAGAAAAGTGACGCATCATCTTCCCCACAATAATGTAGCAAACGAACTTGATTTTTGGGGTGCTGATCAAATCTATGCGTTCTCCCTTTCCTCCCCTCTTGGTATCATACTTTTTGTAGTAGTAATCATTCCCTATCTTATTTTCTCTCTTGAAAGTTGTCTGGAATGTAGTTGAAACCATGTCTCCTCCCACAATAAACCTGTGAGCCTTTGAATGTCCACAACATGAATAGGGTATTACTTTTCAAGCCATAGAAATCCTCCATGCATTCTGATGACCAGTAACTTTGTGCATTGCATTGCTTTCATTGTCATACCAAATACAAGAAAGCTTCTCAAATTCAGTAAGGTGGATCGATGGATTCCTCTAAAGTCAGTTTTGACTTTAATGGTCACACTCCCATCTTCTTTCGTTATTGATTCTGTGTAGACCTCATGTTTCATGGCTCGAAACTGGAAGGAGCCTGAGAGATCGTTTTTTACCAGCATAACCTTATGATAATTACTGTAAATCAACTCCCTCAGCATGATTCTCTCATCCAACCCGAGCTATGGAATGAATACAATTGTCTTTGTCATCTCGAAGCAGCGCTGATAAACAAAAAATACAAGAGGGCGGTATCTAATTTTAGAATAATAAAACTTGAAACAAACTAAAAACTAAGCGACTCTACAACCTTGGCTTCAGAATCTGAGGAATTTGGCATTTCCATGCAAATTAAGTAGAACAACTCGATACAATGTTTCTGACAAGGCTTTCTAATTAATTACTGTAGTAACTTTCCCTATGCATACTCAATCATGTTAATCATGTTGTTGCCTAAGATGGACCTGACTCGGATAACAAAATACTAAAAATGGAAGGGTGGAGTGGATGGGTAATATGTTATCATCATGGAAGAAATTTAGGAATTGATTATTGCTATAATGGGAAAATTTAACGGGAGTCTGGGTTGACACCAGAATTATTGTCTAATTATTATGGAAAGTACTCTTAACATGTGTGAGTCCCCCCGACCAAAAGAATTTGTGATGTGGTGGAAGAACATCCACAACAAGGAATGACTTAGTGGGATTTGGATTTGTACATATAAATAATTGACTGACTAGAGAAAACAAAATAACTAACACAACTAGTGATGACCCAAATAAATGAATCCTACCTACTCTTACCTACTCCTACCTATGGTCTCCTTTCAGAGGTCCAATCAATTCTGAGTAATTTTTTTTGATTTGTGGAAGGGTCTTGGAAGTGCACCGTTTACCCAACCTGGTACCAATACCCTGTCTAGTTGCACAAGATTAACAACTCCTGACTCCCTCACTTCTGCAACAACAAACAACCCTAACCAATGCATTTGTAGCTTTCTAGGAAGCTTCAAGATTTTTTTTTTGTATAGTAGAACATGCCCTCTGATTATGAATGATTTCCTCTTAATATGTTGGTCATGTCATGCATTCTGCCTTTGCTTTTCAACCATTTGATGGAAATTTTCCAAAATACTTGCCTCATCAAGCTTCGAGAGCTAAATTTATTCCTTCTCTATCATATGAGTGGCCTTGGCTATTATTACAAGAAAATTTGGGCACATCAACCCCAACTTCCAGATCTGTATTGTTAGGGTCTATCAACCCCTAATTCAGTTGTTTTCATTCCCTAATGAAGTTAACCTACATCATGCTTGCTTCCCAAGAGTTTCATGACACCATTCATCCAAAAAATGTCCCTAATGAGATCATCGCAGGTGGCCTTCTATCTGGTTGCAATGAATGGCAGGCACTACACTGTTTGGGTACTTTGCGTTGCACCTGGCCTTTGTTTCACCTACTATGAGCGAGATCCATTGAATTTTTCAAATGAATCCATTGGATTCCTCATCCAATGGATGCTTCTAGGGGTTTCTGGAAGGATTAGGCTCGCTTTTGGATGAGGAAGGAGATGAATGAACCTTAATCAATTATCCCTTCTTCCATGGAACCAATTCCCAAATATGGCAAAGCATTCATGAGGGCCATTAATGGCCTAACCTCCTCCATTCAGCTACAAAAGGACCAGGCATTCAAGGCTGGTCTAAGGTTGGAACTTCTTGAGTTAAGGAAATATTGTTTGGATAAGATTAGTAGAGAGAGTAACGTTATCATGTCAAATTGTTATTTCCATGAGGAGAGAAGGGTTTGAAGATGGGAGGATGATTTTGAATCGAACATGCATCTACATGGGTTGTAATCTTCATTTCTATCAATAAAGAGTTCTATGGTTTTTCCCATTCATGTGTTATGAAATGTACATTGTATTTTTGATTCTATAATGTGTTTAGTTGACAGATCAATATGTATGCTTTGATGGTTTTCTATCTCAGCTTGTGTGCAGGTACCTTTCAAGTGAGTTAATTACAGAAGGGAGTGGTGAAAGCAGGCCAAGGGAAGATGGATCGAGCGAGAGATACAGGTTGGTACTTTTTCTCCTCTTTTTTTTATCTGTTAGCTATAGGAAAATCAATGGAATTACTTTAACTGTTGTTCGAGACTTGCTACTAGGTCTATGGGTTAGTTATTCAAAAAGAGACTAAATTTTCCCATAACAAAATGGCGACTCCATTGGGGATCGATTCTATCCCTTATAGTAGCTAATCAATCTCTTAGAATATTTTGACATACTTTACCCTCTGTTTTTCATTGTATTTAAGTCCAATTCACTAAAATTGAGTCAATTTTTGAGCATGAAATTGTCATTCTGCAATCATCGCAGCTCTGTAATTGAGACAGTGCAATGAATGGAACCCTCTGCATTGAGACGGTGCTATGCATCGCACTGTCCCTCACTCTAACCTGCGCTAATTCCTTTTGGATCAGTTTTTTCCCACCTAGGAGCTGAAGCCTTAAGTCAGTTTTAGTTGTTTGAATTGTCTGTTGGATTTAGATGAATTCTTGTCTCTGAAAGTAGTCTTTGTTTCCTTGTTTCAACCCATTTTAGACTGGATTGTTAAATGTTTTTTTTATGTATTTTTTTATCATTTGCAGTCCTTATTCGATAGTAGTTTCAGTCGATTGTTTTGAAGTGTCATAAAATCTTCCTTTATTGAATAATTGATTGGTCTATTTTGTGCATCTAATTCATATTTTCGTTTAAGTGTCAAAAATCTTCGTTTCCTTAAAGTTGAAAGTGTCATTTAGTCTTCCTTTATCTTTAAGTGAAATTGTCATAAGTTGACATTTGTGTGAAAATAACTTTTGAATCATTTGCTCATTTGTTTTTCTTAGTGCATAATTCATGTTAAGGAGAACAAAAAAGAAAAATAAATACATGTAATTGCATCTTAGACTTTGATTGTGTGCGCTTAAATGGAATGGTTAGGGAAATGCATTAGTGAGTTCTCTTTGTTGTTTGATCCAAAAAGTACTTGTTTTCTCTATCCCTTATTAGTTAGGGTTTTTGTTGTTGAAAGAAAAATGGAAAGAATTCTTCTCATTTTAGTTGCATTCTTAGGAATCTTGGAAAACATCATGTGGTGAAACCCAAAGGCACATTTTAAGCAAGATCAAACTAAAATTAACCTAAAAACGCATTGGAATTTAACGCAAACATCTGGAGGTGTCTAGGCTAGAGATGTGTTTCTGCGTCTTAAAACCTAGTGGCTATTGTTTCATTCAGGTTGGGTGATTCCTCCCCTTTGAACCGATAGGTACTAGTTTGGACTTGTGCTCCATGTACTATCGTGTATATAGTGGGAGACCACAATAGGCTTACATAATTTATCCCTAGGAAGCTGAGTCTGCCACCTTACCAATCACAATGCACTGAACACAACATTGGGGAAGACTGACTGCCGTATGGTAAATCCTTGGTAATTTCTCTTTAACTTTCCACCAAGGTGTATATTGTAGTTTTGTGATTAGTTTGATAAACTCTCTTGATTAGTATCTCCAGAGTAGTCACTTTTGTTCCTTTTTGACTCCTTAAAAGAAAAGGTCCATCTGAGTGTTTGTCCTTTCAAGCTCATTAAACAAAAATAAAAGTTAAGCTATTGTGTTGTAGAGTCATATTTTGCTTTTTCTCAACTCTTAAAACATGAAAAAGAAAAGTTAAGTTATTGTGTCGTAGAAGTTTATTGACCATGAAAACATCCTTTTTTCCTTAGCTGTGTTAGGTTGATAAGATTAATCATCAATTCTAGAGGAAGATCAACCTCCACTCTATCGTTCGAGGAGAGTTACAAGCAAACTTCCTTTGCCATCGGAAGCGACACCCATCCGGTCAAGGCAGACTCGTCAAATTGAGTCTAGTACTTCAAGAGTTTCTGGTACTTCATCTGAATTACCAGAGTTACCTAGCACAGCTGGTAGTGACCCTCAAGTTACTCCAACTATTTCTAGAACATTTGTTACACAAGAGGAAGTTACTCAACTACCTGAGGCCACTATAATGGAAACAAGTGAACAAGTGCCTGAAATTGATCCACAACTTCAAGTGAATCAACTAGAAATTACTTCAGAGCTTGAACCTATTCAATTGGAATTTGATCCAAAACCCATAACAGTTGAAACTGAAGACATTCCAAAACCTGAAGTTGTTCACGAACCTTCCATTGAAACTAAAGTTATTTTACCGGAACATCTAGACTTTGACCTTGAACATTCTGAAATTATTACCAAAATACCTCAATCATCTATAGCTCCCAAAACTCCGAAGTATTTTTTGGACCTGACGGTGAAATCCTTCCACCTGGATTAATTGTTGTAGAGGAAGAATCTGAAGAAGAGTTTGATCTCGGGACTCCACATCATTTTGGTCTTGGTTTATATCTTTACTCTGAATCTCTTCCTCACTTTGCTACTACCTTTGAAATCCCACTTCATTCATTAGGTCAACTTTTGGGTCAACTAACCATGGAAGAACAACGGCAAACATCCTAGACTACTTCATCTGGTGCAGCTATGGTAAAGTCTTTTGCTGCTACTTCTTTGATGTTTATAACCACACTCGAGACACATTTATATGGACAATCGTCCATCCCGGTTGGTTACCAATCTATGTCTAGAGTCCACTTAGGGGTTTCATCTTTGTCGTGGTCATCTCCCATGTCATCATCAGGAATTTTACCTGGTTCTGCTTACCAAGGGAAATAGTTTGATCCTGGGTATCAGTATCAAATTGGGCAATATAGTGAACAAAGACCCATTTATCCTCTTAACACTAGATTGCCACCATATGGTTAACAATATGTCTATTCACAACATCCTCCCTATCAAGGATGACGAACCTATGGTTATGTCCTGGCGTATCCAGGTCAGCCTGAAGTGAGAGTCTGTTAGTGGTAGCCAACTATGCCACCACAACTGAGGCTTGTGTATCTAACACAACCTATGCGAACTGAGCTGATTATATCGACCCAACCTATCGTAACTATGGAACAATAGATACAACCTCAACCCATTGTATCCCAACCTATGCAAGTTAGTTCTGCTACCTCGCAACCTCAAGTTTTGATTCAGTAAACCCAAACTTCTCAGGCTGTTATTCAACAACTACTTGTTTCAGGGGTACAATTACCACAAGTTAGTGTGCCATGATCTAGAGTGACTCAAGTTTCTACAGGTTTAGTTTATTCTCAGCCTGGTCAAACTGGCATTAGCGGGAAATATCAAAATTGACAACCGATACCCAAAAAACCTTGGTAGTCGCAGTATCCACAGCTTCCATTTCAGATTGTCCAACCTCAATATGGGCCTGCTTTCTAGGCTCAACTTGGGCAAGGACAATATTAAGCATATCAGGGTCCTGTGTATCAAGCCCAAACTAGTTACGAACAAATGCAAGGTCATCCTAGTTTCAATCCATATACCAGATATGTCCCACCATCTTATGTGGGTATGCAAAGGCTTATGGCACAGGCGATTCCATCTTATCCTAGATATGCCTAACCTGATCTGAATCAGCAATTGCCTTTTGTGGCAACCTTAGAATTACTAGATTTAAATCGGCTTATGAATGATCCAATTTTGTATTCATCATTGTGGCCAGTGATTCCTCATAAGTTTCCTTCCGACATTCCAAAGTTTAGTGGAAATCCCGGAGAAGACCCATCAAATCACATTATGACTTATCATTGATGGTGTTCCTTGAACTCCTTGAATGATGGCTCGGTAAGACTCTGTCTTTTCCAAAGAATGCTAATTGGCTCAGCTACTAAGTGGTATATTGAATTGCCAAGAACTTCTTTTAATAATTTCACCCATTTGGCCACTACCTTTTTGACCCACTTCCAGTTACCCATCACATATGAAACTGGAATGAAACTTTTGACCAATTTCAAACAAACGACTTCTACTCATATATCCGATCATATTCATGAGTGGCGTCATCATCGTCACATGCTTAAAACCTATCTTCCTGATCAGCTTTTAGCTAAGTGGTTCATTAAGTCCTTATTTCCATCTATCACTGAGGATGTGGCTAAAGGTGGAGTTGTTATAGAAGAGCAAGTGATTGCTCATGCCCAACATTTGGATTTGATTTATACTCAATCCGGCATGCTCTATGACAAAATTCCACATGCACTGTGCCTAAATCAATCCATTCCACCTCCACCATTGAATAGGGACTCTCATGTCGGAGATGGTGTGATCGGTTCCTTGAGCATGCAAACAGAGAGTAAACCATCTGGTCAATCACTTGCCAAAAATCAAACTATAAATGCACCAAGGTTCTTGCTTCTGAGATTAATTCCGTTTCATAAGACAAAGGTAAGAATCAAAAGCAATCAGGAAGCAAGAAAAAGGGGAAAAATAAAAAGAAGAATGAAAACCCTCCTCAAGAGAAATCATCTGATTCCTCTAATTCAGGAAAGAAACCTCGTTATCCATGTCTGATATGTGATAATGATCATTTTACAAGAGATTTTCCTCATCGCTTAGAAGTTTCTAAGTTGTTAAAAGCTTCCACCGCATCTGCAGTGTTGATAGATCCATTTTTGAACTTGGATACCAATATGGTTGCAATTGAAAATGCTTCCACATCCCATGTATTAATGTTATCCATCAAAAAACATAAAGATGAATTTTTGGTTCAGACACGTAGTAAAGATTACGGTAATCCGTCATCGTCGTTAAATAATCAGGCCACTGATCAACCTGGTTCTTCGACTTCGACCACATCGAAAAATATTCCACTACTTATTGCACTAGAGTTAACAATAAAGCCACCTAAGGGAGTTGTGCATAAATCAATGTTTAATTCTCGAGCTTGAGCTACTAAAAATTATAACATAGTAGAAGATCTTGCTCAGTCTCCTTTTGTTATGTCGATGCTTGAGGTATTACAAAATTTCCCCTCCCAGAAGTAGGATTTACTGTCCGCAATAGGTGGAGTAGATCCAGCGGATTCTAATATTTGGGTTTTTAACCACTCTGGATATACGCTGTAGTTACGAGCTCAATTAGCTTTTCTGATTTAGGTTAAAGCTCTCAACAAAAATATTCATTGAACCACCATAGATGAGGGAGCTTCTACCTGTATTATGTCAATGAGCTTCTAGTAAACACTGGGGTCACCTACATTTTCAAGATCACCAACCACATTAAAAGCTTTTGATGGAAGGACTTATACTTCATGTGGGATTTTGAATAATTTGCAAGTAGAACTAGGGGGAAAAATGGTAACTGTTGAGATTGAGGTGGTTGACGGACCCCTTGATTACAACATTTTACTTGGACGACCATGGGTTTATGCTATGGCTGTTGTTGTTTCCATGTACTTTCATACGATTTCATTTCCTCATAAAGGTGGAATAATATTTATCGACCAGACCTCATTTTTTGCCTCTAGTTCTCAAGTTATGGGAAGCATTCCATTTATTAATGGACCCTCGCTTTCACTTCAATCTATTGGTGTAGGTATTTTTAAATATCCCTCATTAATGGGTATTTTCACACTTCCTCCACCATCTAGAACATCAGAAGTTACGAGAGTTGAGACATGTTATATGTTATCCTCTACTTCATATGATTTAAAGAGGATCACCAACAATGGTGAAGATGAGATTTTTGTTGAGGTTATGCCACTATTTCCTATTGAACTCGCATAATAATCAATTTTTCTTGCCTGTGCGACATTTCCAGTTCCACAATCGCCAATTGTATGGGTAGATCGTTCACTTGAATATGGAAATTCTTCTGATCCTTTTGCTTGTATATATTCTATAGATGAGGAAATCATCCAATCCATGATGATAGGAGAAGAACCTTGGGAAGATTATCATCATCATTCCATTCTTCTAGATTCCAAGGAAGATTATTTAGATGAACTAGTACACCCCTCGATTGTAGATTTCTTTTCTAATTCTGTTAGAACAGATTCAGTAGATTCTGAGCGTAATTTGTCTAACATAGAAGAAACCATTTCTATAGAAATTTCGACCAAGCCTAACGTTGCAGAAAACATTCATGTCAGCAAATCTTGTTCTCCTTTGGAACTCGATATTTACCGTGCTCTGTTTCGTGAATTTAGAGATGTATTTGCAGTGGTCTTACGAGGAGATGCTAGGCATTGATTCAAGTATTGTTGAACATAAAATCAAAATGTACCCTAATGTCAAACCAATATGACAGTGGCTTTGACCTATACATCCAAAGAAAGCTGCTGCCATTAAGATAGAGGTTGAAAAACTTTTGCCTGCTGGTTTCATTTACCCTGTACCTCTTATCAATTGGGTATCAAATATTGTTCTCGTGATGAAAAACAAGGAACAATCCGAGTGTGTGTTGATTACCGGGATATAAATAAAGCATGCCCAAAACAAAATTATCCTACACCCTTTATCGGCCAGATTATTGATGAATGTGCCGGATGTGAAATCTTGTCATTCATGGATGCATTTTCCGGTTACAATCAAATCAATATCCGCCTGGAGGATCAGTAAAAAACTGCATTTATCCCTAGGGCACACTCACGTATAGGAAGTTACCTTTTGGTTTGAAGAATGTAGGGGATACATTTAAGAGGGAAATGAATTATGCCTTCCATGACATTAAGAACATTGTACAACCATATCTTGATGATTTTCCTGCTCATTCACGAAAGCAGACTGATCACCCGTAGCATCTTAGATTAATTTTCTTACGTTGCCGACACTACAAAATAAGACTCAATCCACACAAGTGTGTGTTTTTTGTTCACTCTAGTTGATTTCTTGGATTTGTGGTCTCAAAATATGGAATTTGACTCGATCCATCTAAGGTTCAGGCAATACTTGACTTGCCTCCACCTTCGAATTTATTATAGTTACATAAAATTCAATGGAAGGCAAACTTTTTGAGGAGGTTCATTCCAAACTATGTAGAACTGGCTAAAGGTCTTACATGTCTGTTGAAGAAAGAGGTACCCTTCCATTGGGATCAGGTTGTGCAAGCTTCCTATAGTGCTATTAAAGATTCCCTGATTAGAGCATCATTAATGTATGCCCCAAACTATCAACAAGACTATTACCTGTATCTCATCACTGCAGATATAACCATCAAAATGGTTTTAGTCTAAGAAGTAGATGGAATAGAACATCCTGTATATTATTTGAGTCATAATCTCAATGATACAGAAAGAAAATATTCATATGTCAAAAAGTTAGCTTTGGCAGTCATTCAAGCCATGTAGAGGTTTCGTTACTATATTCTCCTCCGTAAAACTACAATTATCTCTGATTGTAACCCTATGACATACATTTTTTCATGTCAATTGCTGGGGGGAAAATTCTCGAAGTGGATAGTTGTATTGCAGGAATTTGATTTGGAATTCGTTAAGTCTAAATCAAATAAATCTCTTGTATTTTCCGAACTACTTTGCGACCTTCCCTCATCCTCAAAGGATTTAATATCATAAACATGAACCTTGGATGAGTCTCTGCTTCTCATTTCATCAAGTGATTCATGGTATGGTGATATACTGGTCTATCTCTAGACCCAAGCTTTCCAACCCAATACCTCTTGCTCTAAACAACGACATGTAAAATACCAAGCCAAGAATTATTTGATTGTTGGTGATATGCTTTATTTCCATGGTATTGATATGGTTTTATGTAGGTGCCTCACTCACGAGGAGGCTGAGAAAGCTTTGGATGATTGTCATTCAAGTGCTTGTGGTGGACATCTGTCCAGATATACAACATCATAGAGAATTCTCCATGCTAGATTTCATGATATGTAACCCCACCTTGATCGGGGGGCATGGGTATATTATAGTCGCCATTGACTATTTTACCAAATGGGGTGAGGTGATGCCTACATTAAAAAACAGCGGCAAAATAGCTGCATTATTTTTCTTCAGCCATGTGGTTGCCAGGTTTTGTGTACCACAGGCTATAGTTACAGATCATGGATCGCATTTTTGCAATCACATGATAGTCGAGTTAGCTTCCAAACTAGGAATTTCACATGATAGTTCTACTACATACTATCCGCAAGCTAATGGACAAGTTGAGGCTATCAACAAGGTCCTTAAGCGTATGTTACAATGAATAATTGGAGTTCACAAAACAAATTGACATGTAATATTGTACTCGGCCTTGTGGGCATATCAAACCTCAGTGTGAAATGCTACTAGATTCACAACCTTACAGTTGGTGTATGGTTTGGAAGAAGTCTTGCCGATTCAATGTGAAATTTCATCACTCAAACTCGCAATTGACCTGCTATCAGACACTTCTGAGGAAGAAGCACGTTTCTTGGAATTAATCCATCTGGATGAAACCAGTCATGATGCCACGTTGGCTAATGAAGCACACAAGAAATGGATAAAGGTGTAATATGATCAAAATTTCAAGCCTCGAGTCTTCTTAGAAGGTGACCTGGTCTTGCTATATGATCAGGAGTCGAATAAGATTGGTGCAGGAAAATTTGAACCGCTTTGGATGGGCCCTTATATTGTTAAACGCGTTTTGACAAAGGGTGCCTATGAGTTAGTAGATTATGATGGAATTCCATTGTCTAAGCCCAGAAATGGGTTGTATTTAAAATGTTACTATGCTTAATCGAGATTGGTAAAACTCATGTATATATGCTTGTATTGCATGTGTGAGTGTGTTTCTTTAAGGGTTTTTATTTGGTTAAGTAATCCACTTTGCATTTATTGCAGATGTCGAACTTTTCAGAACCATGGGTTGGTTACGTTGATGGTGCTAGTTGTAGTACACAAAACCTATCTTCTGCGGCATGGGCCATTTTCACTCCAAGTGGCGAGTTAATGAGTTTTAGAGGGATTTGTATTGGTCAGTCAACACAAAATATCACTAAGTAAAGCGCATTGATTAAACTTCTCTTTGATGCCATTTCACTTCGCATTTGCCGAGTTATCATTAGGCTGGACTCACAGCTCATTGTGCTACAGGTTACCGACGTTTATACTATCCGAAACCCAGGAATTCATCGTATGTTCCTTAGAGTTCATGTTTTGGAAAGGTATTTCGAGTTTATTCAATATCAACATATTTGTATAAGTCTAAACACATTAACCGACTCTTTAGCAAATCATGTGTTAAATAGACATTTGCAACATATGTAAAGTAAATATTTTCAATTAGCATCATCAATTGAATAGGATTGCATCACTCAACCATAATAAAACCCTAAAAGATAATTGTAAAAAATTTTTACAAACATTTTGTGTCCAGGGCAAAAAAAATGGTCATCTGACCCAAAAACTAAATGTATGCATAAATGATCTTAGTAAGCTAGTGGTGCTCATAATAGCATGTGATAGTTTGTGCTATCATGCGTAGAAGTCTCATCCAATGACCCAAAACTCTGATGGTGTGGCGTTGCAATTGCATAGGTACTTCCTTGATCCAGATATCCGAGATACCTAAGGTTAAACCCTCTATGTGTTTTTGCAATTCAGCTAGAGTCTCGGCCAAATCAAAGTCTCAGAGAATCAGTCTCCCTATAGGTCTTTGTGCTGATGGGTCTCCCATAGGTTGAATAGGTCCAATATCTATATACATAAAAGAATTATTTTGTTTAAGTCTTGGATTTAATCAAAAACACAAAAAAATGCAAAAACTTTAAAAAATTAAAAAATACTTGGTCAAACAATTTACCGATGGCACCCCACATTGCTCCAGCTGGTAGTGGTAAATCTGGATCGCCACAAAAATCCATTCCTAATTATGGATATTCTACGAAGTTCATATCATATCGATCGAACCATTCAAAGAATGTAGAGGTAAATACAATCTTAGAATAGGCACCATGCCTAGCCATTAGATTTGTCCACCTCCACAACTGTGGGACTCTCGGTCCAGATACACCTAATGAAATGAGTTGTGGCTACAAGAGAGGTATTTTCTCCAAGGCAAAGGAAATCACGATTGATCCATAGCTGAAATTTATGAGCTTTCCTTCTTTCACCATGGTGAGTGGTTCTTTCACAGAAGAAAGGACAACCCCACACCAGTTAAATATTTTTGGCTCTAAACATTCTAAAGCATACTACATGTATGACCTGGTGGCCAAATAAAGCGCGGAACGACCAACCAATTTGGCAATGGTAGAAAGTATCGTCCTTAGCGGTGAATCACTAACATCCTTGATAAGTATCTTCCCGTCTATGCTAGTATGGGCACCTTGCCTATAGAATTGTCACATATAATCTTTCACCGGTCTGCCTCAAGGGGCATGACCTGTTAGTGAAATGGGGGCACCTCGCCTTGATATTCCAGTTAGGAAGTATATATCGTCGATGGTAAAAGGGATTTCTTTGCCCTGAATGTGCAAATTTTGATCGGTCGGATCCCATGATTGAAAAAGAAATCGTAGAAGATCCATCTGGTGTTGCAGGTTGGATAGCTGAAAATACTTGAGTAAACCGCAGTCTCTTAGGGCCTCAACTATTCCTGGATTACTCAAGGCTATGATGTCTTGCTCTTCATGCTCTCATTCTCTCCATATGAGTACCATTTTAAATTCCTGATTTGGAAAGAGAAACCATATGAGGCCTCAAAACCTTAGAATGTTATTGACTAAAACATGAGATAAATGAAATAAAAGAGAACAAAATTAGATCCTACATGGTCCAAACTACACAAGGAATGACCCCTTCAATCATCCGCAAGCAACTAGTGAGCTTTGGGAAATCCTGCTCCAGAAATCAGAAGGTAAAATGAGATGGTGAAAATGAATGGTAAGAACCAGTATTTATGTTTATTTCTCACACTTTAGTCAAGTAAACATTGGTTTTTTATTTATTTAATCCATAAATTTGTATTTTTTAATATTTTTATGGTATCTTGAGCAGGATTAACAACTCACAAGCAATTACGATGTGCTTACGTGTAAATTGAATAACTTTGACCACAAAGCAAACTTTTATTCTTTTTTCGAGCTTTGTTAAAAACGAAAAAGGAACCCCCTTGGAGTCCTCTTTAAGCTCTTTTCAGAGTCTCTAAACATGAAAAGATTGCTGAGCCCTTGTTGTTTCTAGCTCATTAATGGATCAAAATTGATATCGACTCAATATATTTTTACCCCTTTTTCGGGCTGAGATAGATTAACTAAAAAAAAGGTACTCGTTGGTCAAACATGATCAATAGGTTCTCCCTTGTATTGTTTTATTCTTTTTCAGGCTTGAGAGACAAATGTACGAAAAGGAACTTTTGGAGTTTCATTTTAGTCCCTTTCAAACTCTCTAAATATGAAAAGGACCAAGTTATCTTTGTCGTTAAACTCGTTAAAAACATTAAATAGCGACAAACTTGTCCATCTAGACAAGATTGAATTTCATCTTCTCTAGACTCGTTAAAACATCAAATAGCGATGGATTTACCTGAAGAGCGAAATTATACAACAAGCATATATTATCTTCCTCAAGCTAATTAAAAATAAAGAGGTACTCATCAAAAATGACCGAGGAAAATGGGAAGAAGCTGGGAACACTTTATGGTAGCAGGTCACTCTTGAACATGAATCCAGGAATAGTCGAGGCCCTAAGAGACTGCGGTTTACTCACTTTGTTTTGGGTTAATGTTACCAATTCACCTCAGTTTCACCGATATGTTCAAGATAAGTCATTCAGTTCAAAACCTCATCCTTTGCAATACTGTAAACCTTCATTTTCATGCACGCCATTCCTGAACATTGTGTTGTCAGTCAATGTTTCATCTCCAAAATCATTTACCTCGTTTTGTGTCATTGATGTGGGATACATCAAGGCCCACCTACGACGAGTTGCTTCTTTTAGACATCAACACATCATCATAGAAGTTGACTTAGAAACACCACTTCAGTACCTTGAGGCTTGCATACATCAATGGCAGGTTTCTCACTTCCAACGATAGGTTGACATCGCTGGCCTTCGACCGAAAGACTTTGTATGATGTTCGACATCAAATCATTTATTCACACCTTGCGAAATGTACTGCAGTACCTTGAGGATCATTATCATTATCAGTGATTCCTCTCACATCTGTTAATGAATTACATCATTGGCTGGTAATCAGATGATCTCTCTACATGTTCGACTTCAGATCATCTATTCACATGGTTAGACTTTTACTTGAGTGAAAGATTGGATGAGATTCAAGACCCCGGATCTAGTTTCATCCATCTGGGCTGCGATATATTCTGGAGTACTATATCAAATGTACAATGGCCTTACATTCATGGTCATCCATTCATGGGTCTACATTTGTAGACGACTATATTGGTACATGTAATGGAAGTTTATAAGCTGAGCATGGGTATGCCTTCCCTCAGCTAGATTATGAGAAAAAATGAAAGTATCATGATATTTGTATTGTAACTGATGCAGGTCACCTTCCAGTTCGAAACCTTCTCTCCAAAGTAGTAAAGCACCTCACTTGACATGGTTATTTTCGACTTCATGCTTTAGGGGGAATCTTTTACAAGAAAATTTTGGCACATCAACCCCAACTTATAGATCTATATTATTAGGGTCTATCAATCCCTAATTCAGTTGTTTTCATTCCCAAATGAAGTTAACCTACGTCATGCTTTCTTCCCAAGAGTTTCATGACACTATTCATCCAAAAAATGTCCCTAATGAGATCATCGTAGGTGGCCTTCTATCTGGATGTAATGAATGGAAGGCACTACACTGTTTGGGTTCTATGCATCGCACCTAACCTTTTTTTCACCTGCGATGAGCGAGATCCATCGAATGTTTCAAATGAATCCATTGGATTCCTCATCCAATGGATGTTGCTAGGGGTTTCTAGAAGGATTAGGCTCGCTTTTGGATGAGGACGGAGATGAATGAACCTTAATCCATTATTCCTTCCTCGATGGAACCACTTCCCAAATATGGCAAAGCATTCATGAGGGTGATTAATAACCTAAACTCCTCCATTCAGCTATAAAAGGACCAGGCATTCAAGGATGGTCTAAGGTTGGAACTTCTTGAGTTAAGGAAATGTTGTTTGGATGAGATTAGTAGAGAGAGTAATGTTATCATGTCAAATTGCTGTTTCCATGAGGGGAGAAGTGTTTGAAGCTGGGAGGATGACGCTGAATCGGACATGCATCTACATGGGTTGTAATCTTCCTTTCTATGAATAAAGAGTTCTATGCTTTTTCCCATTCATGTGTTATGAAATTTACATTGTATTTTCGATTCTATAATGTGTTTAGTTAACATATTGATATTTATGCTTTGATGGTTTTCTAACTCAGCTTGTGTGCAGGTACCTTTCAATTGAGTTAAGTACAGAAGAGAGTGGAAAAAGTGGTTAAAGGGAAGAGGGATTGAGTGAGAGATACAAGTTGGTACTTTTGCTCCTCTTTCTTTTATTTGTCAGTTATAGGAAAAGCAATGGAATTATTGTAACTGTTGTTCTAGACTTGCTACTAGGTCTAGGGGTTAGTCGTTTGAAAAGATGCTAAATTTTCCCATAACAGCTATGAAAATGTTGGGAATAGAAAATTCATCTGGTACCACAGCTTCCCATCCATACACAAGTTGGAAAGGTGTATGCTTGTGTAAGCTCTTGACAATTGTGTGGTATGCCCATAGAGTCATTGGCACTCTCTTGTCCCTATAATCCTCGTTGGATGAGAATATATTGGTCAAACCCTCCTCAGATATCGTGTTGAAGGCCTATATGGTACCATTAGCTTGACGGTGATACAGGCTACTTCTGTGGTGTTGTACCATGAAGTTTTGAAGTAAGTAGGAAATTGTTTCATTTATGAAGTGGATCACTTGATCATTGGTGAGACTCTTAGGGCACCCAAATTTGGATATGATATTATCAAATATGAATATGGCGACAGTATCCATAGTACAGTCCTTAATAAGTGTTGCTTCTACCCATTTTCTAAGGTAATTTGTTGCGGTGATTATATACCTGGCATGAAAATGATGCATCGACGGATTGATAGGACCTATAAAGTCGACCTCCAATTTATCAAATATATGTAGTGCACATATCGATTACAATGGAAATTCATCACGATGTGTTGGCCTTCCAACCCTTTGGAAAACATCACAACCATTGTCATATTCTTTCGCATCTTCAAAAATAGTCGGCCACCATAGTCCTGCCTACAACACTTTCCTTGTGGTATCCTTTCCCCCAACAAGTCCACCCACAACTTCTGAATGAAATTCCCATATTACATCATGTCTCTCATGGTGAGGGATGCACTTGCACAACACGTGATCAAATTGCCCAATTTATAGAGTTTCCCCACAATCAATTGATAATCGGTAGGTAGAACGACGATATGTCTCCTTTGTGTGGCTATATATTCGTATGGGAATATTCCTATAGCTAAAAGGACTGCAATTTCTTCTAGCTAATCTGGTACTGCTTCAGTCTGAAATAGATCGACATTTGGTAGTTGATCATCCAAGGATCCTCCATTTTCTCTTGATTTCATCTGTGAGAGGTGACCAGGTCCCACATTCAATCGGCCAAGCTTAAAAATTACCTCAAAGTGAATTCCTTGAATAACAATAGCCACTTGCAAATTATTCCTTCAAGCACAAACTTTTTCACTAAATATGTCAAAATGGAATGCTCAGTAAAAAACTTAGACAAGCCTCCCAGAAAATAGTGTTTGAAATTTTGAAGTGAATATTCCATTTCCAGTGCCTCCCACTCACTTTTGGTATAGTTATTTTCTGTTGTGGATAGCTTTCTGCTAGAAAAATAAATTGGGTGGTTGAGGCTCCCCTCCCCCGACTGAGCTAGAACAACACCTAGAGCGATGCTTGATGCATCAATGTGGACATGGAACTATTTGTTCCAATCGGGGTAGACCAGGATCGATGCACTTGGTAATTTTTCTTTTAGTATGTTGAGTGGAACTTGATATTCTTTCGACGACATGAATCATTCAGCCTTCCTTAGCAGTTTCTTCATAGGTGCAGTAATTGAGGCATACTTGTATATAACTTTTTTGCATTACCTAGTATGTCCCAAGCTAGATCTAATTTTTTTTACACTTGTGGGTGGGTCCATATTCACTCTTACTGCAACCTTATCAATATCTACACATACTCCTTTTCACATTATGTGGCCCAAAAGCGTTCCAAAAAGGGACTCCAAATAAGCATTTCTTCAAATTCAACAAGATTTGTAGCTATATACATCGATCAAACATGATCTTGAGAAGATTGGAGTGTTTCTTCAATAGACTATAGACCATTCGTTCATCCATATAGACTCGTAGGAACTTGTGGATGTAATCTCTAAATGAGGAAATTACAATTCTTGAGAACATTTCAGGTGAATTCTTAAGACCGAATGGCATAACATGATAGTCATAGGACCCTCATTTTGTGGTAAATGTAATTTTTTTCTTATTCTCCTCTACAATTATAAATTGGTGATAACCAAAGAATCCTTCTATAAAATATTTGGCTTCATTCCTCGCTACATTATCTATAACTTCGTCACTAAATGGTGTAGGAAACGGGTCATGCACAAAAGCATTGTTCATACTGTGGTAGTCCACACAGACCCATATCTATATAGCATATTTATTGTTTTGTATCTCAATCTGACTCACCCATTCTACCTCATCCACCAAAAATAGAAGACCTGATGCTAGCATCTTGTCTATCTCTTTCTTCACTTTCTCCTTAACCCTCAAGTTCAATATGTATGGTCGATGCTTTACTAGCTTTGCATTTGGTTTTAGCATGATTTTCATCTCCCATAGATCTCCCTTGATCCCTTTTAATTACGCAACTGAATAAGGGAACAAGTCTTCATATTCTTTCAAGAGGTAGAAAATCTATTTTGTAGTCTTCTCATACCAATAATCTCCAATTGAGGATAGCTTTGGTTTGTCATCATTCCTGATGTTATGTTTCCACAACTTCAATGGGAGTAAGTGTGGAGCATAGATTGAAATTCCATCCTTGATGTCCCTTTCCCCTTCAGTTTCATGGAATGACAGATGCCATAATTCCTCTAGATCATTCTCATTTGGTTCTCTGTCCACCATCCCATAGGCCACTGCTTCACGATACCTGGACTCATAGATATGCTCTAAGTTCTTGTGATCTATGAACCTTTCCATTAGTTGACCCGTTGTGAGCATAATTCGCTTGATAGCCTACAATGCCTCAGTCAACCTCCTATAATTTTTTGAGAAAGAAAAGTTGCTGACAAACTGATCAGCAAAATTATCCCAAACTCTCATTTGTCTACTTATTTTTTCTTGTAAATACCAATCTTTTGGAAAGGTTCCTAGAGTGTGTATAAAGTGATGCACTCACAACTCCTTTGGAACTCCTTCCCGATTCCATCTTTCCTTACAATTTTTAAATTAACAATGTAAACTGTGAAACATGAACTATAAACTCGAAACGAGAACTATTGCCAAAAACCCCCAAAAAACATCAAAAACAGTGCTAAGAACGAAAAGTGTGTATATTGGAACGTTGGTTTTTTTTAAGGTCAATTATGAACATGTTTTAAAAATGGCAGTGAAACCGAAATTTTCGTGCAAAAAACACCCTGAAAATGAAAAATGTTGATACTAGAACGATGGTTTTTTTTTAGGTTCAATTTTCAACATTTTTTAAAAATGCAAGTAAAACTGAATTTTTATGTGCAAAAAATAGTTGTTTATGAGGAAAAAACACACTAATGTTTTTGGTAGAATAACATTTTTCTTTCCTAAGTATAAATTCAACATGTTTTAGTAATGAACATAAAGATAAAATAATGGGATCTGAAATACATTAAAATTCTATTAGTTTTCATCCATGTTGTTAAACATATAATAACATCACACTAAAGATCGCTAAAATTCTAATTGTTTTCAACCATAACATTAAAGATACAAAATTTTTTGGAATTTTTTCAACCATAAAATTAAAAAACCATGACATTATGAACAAATTACATGACTAAATTAATCAAAATGTCATTATTTGTATATTGAATGAAACATACATTATATCTCTAATTTATTGTTGCATTGTAGATATTCTGAACAATAAAAATCATCATAATTAAGACATATAATCCAACAACATAAAAATGAATCTTAATTTCTGATTTAATACCATATGGAAATCAATTTTTTTATTTCAAGATATGATGAAAACATCAGTTATATAAACTGTCTTAGGAAATTATTCAAAATCACTCATATTTTCTTACACACCATTAGAATTGACATCTTCAGATGAATGATTGGATGCAGATGAAGATGTTCCATATTCTTCTCTTTCATCAACTAGTGCCCCATTTGAGTCCACATGCATGCCCACCATTCCAGGTTTCAAAATTCTTCTATATCTATGACTGGTTTCAGTAGACTCCCAACTTAACACTGTTCCTTCTGGTAACAACCATTTCAAAATCTCTATAGTCTTGAAGTGAAAAGTTCCTCTCTTTGTTAGATTGAAGTCATAAACAAGTATGTCTACATCCTTCAATTTTAAGAGGTCTGTGTGGTGACGATTTATATTTGTACCCTTTCTTTTTCTCTTTCTGCGATTTTTTTATCAACTACCATCTTTGGCTTATACATACCACTGAATGGGTGTGCATTTTTGGCATACCAATGTACTTCAACACCTGTAACATCCTCATTTTATGTAGAGACCTTTATAACCTTAGCAACCCAAAATGGATAGCCATTGGGATCTCCATCTACTAGCACTGCGATCATGCTACCCTCCTTAATATCCTGTATTGAACCCTTGTAAAGGTCTTGCATGGCTTCACGTTGTGCGTGAGATCTTCTAGAACCAATATACATCTCTCTTTCCTCTTCCTGTGAAAAATTAATAATACCTTGAGATTGTTGTTGTTCAACAATGTTTATTTACTCATGTTCATTTGACACATTTTGTGGCTAAATAAATGGATTTTTCCAAGGTATATCTTCATTTGTTGTTGTTGAAATGATATCACTTTGATTATTGAAAAATGGCTCCTGCCAAACTGAATCAGCAATGTCAAAGTACTCATATGTGTATCTAATAAATTTTTTAATTTCTTCTAGGCAATTAGAATAATTTATATCTCTATTCTGTCTGTGTGCATTATGAACTTCACCAACTGATTGTAATAACAATATTTTTGATCAAATATTGGATGATCTGGAATGAACTTAAAAAGTTCCAAACCTGATGACGTTGCCTATTCTACAGTAGTTGAACACTTCTTGCCCCATATTAGTGTTTTCCCATCAATTTTTTTGATACGAAATTGATGTTGGAAGCTAATGTCATTAAGTTCTTCAATGCATGTCTCCTCACCATGTGATCCCTGAATAAACTTTCGCATGTCAGCAATTTCTTCCAACACATCAAAATTAGGCTCTGGCATGTATGATTTCTTAATACATTCAATTAATGATGGAAATCTCCAAAATTCTTTCCTCCTCAATGTGACTGAAAAAATACTAAACATCTAATCAATATGGTCATCAGTGTGCCCAACAAGAAGGAAACCAACCTTTACCTTCTAAAAAATTCTCAATTCATCAAGCATGTTTAGATATCCAAAAACAACATGATTTTTGTTTTCACAGAAAGTGTTGTTCAATTGTAGATACAAAACTTCAGGAAGATTACCATACCTATGAGAAAGCACATCATGAATTATGGTTATTGTCAGATTTGCATCATTATGAATATTTGAAGCTGTTAAGTACACCCTTGGTAACATTTTCTCATTGAAGACCATACAACCAACAAAGTGATATTGAATAAAATTTTCCTCCTATAAATTTTTGGGTGTGCAAACAAAATGTGGTAAAATTGCTTTCTTCTGGTCCATACCGTCAATTATCAAACCCAAATATTTATTCGGATTATCATAAGACTTCTTTCGATGCTTGTACAACTTCTTCCTTTCACTTGTGTTTTGTTCGTGATGCTCCTGAAGTTCTTTGACAATTGAATCTACACAACAAAAAAGAAATCCATTAAGAAATACGTTTTCATAGTTAATGACTATACAATTTTAAAATTTAAAGTTATGAATGCTTACCTCTTTCTGACCCTTCACATTTGTCCTTTTTTTATTTAAGAGAAGCACATGTACTGCAAATCCCCATCCTTGTCTTCTTAGGAATATGGACATTGTTGAATTCTTTCTTCCATACCTTCACAAAATATTGATATGTAACAAACCGACCATGTGCCTCACAACCTTCTGCATATTCTTTGTATAAGTTGTAGATTTCTCGTCTTGAAACTTTATCTGGAATAAGTATTGTCTCTCTATTTGGCATACACTCTCCATGGTTTGAAAGTAAAGCTTTCATCCATGACATTGCAGTATTTGATAATGGCCCAATTTGTCGTTTATGAAGTACTTCTGAATAAAATGTGGGATCCTTTTCTAAATTTTCTTGGGTTCTCGAGATATGAAAATTACCCATCGAATGGAACATTTTGAAATAATTTCTATAGATAAATAAATACTGAATATGATAATCATAACCTGCCAATGTAGATTGCATGCACCCAACTAAATATAAATTTTGCATGTTTTGATTCATTGACAAATATCTCTTCCTTTTCTCTAATGGAAATTTGAAATCCATATGTTTCAAGCAATCTTTTTTAAAACATTCACTTGAAATGAGAGCACTGATAGAACTTCTTCTCATCAGATATTCTACTCTACCCCTTGTATAACTAGAACATATTGGATTGATACGAAAAGATCTGCTCCTACTCCTTGATACGATATTTCTTGGCGACATCCCCATCATTAGATCATCATTTGTATAAGCATTTTCATCATCATTCTGAGGAATGTTATCCACACTGTGATCAGATGTGCTTTTCAAATACTAACTTGGAGGATATTCTTCATATTCCCCTTCTTCAGTGTTATTGTCATAATCCTTAGAGTTGTGACTAAATGGAAAATTTGACTCGATGTTTGTTGGATACTCTTCCTCATGTGCATTGTCAGTGCTTCTCTCATAGTCCATAGAATTAGGACTATGTCGAAAATTTGACTGTTTGCTACATCATGTCCTTTGTTACTACTACTCTCATAGTCCTTAGGATTAGGACTAAATATTTCATCCTGTCCTTCATCACTATTGCTCTCATAGTCCATAGTATTAGGACTAAGAGGACATTGTGACACTACATTCTTTTGAAATTTTTTATCATGCTCTTCATCACTGCTGCTCTCATAGTGAATAGGATTAGGATTAAGTGGACACTGTGACACTCCATTCTTTCGAAATTTGTCATCATGCTCTTCATCACTGCTACTCTCATAGTCCATAGGATTAGGACTAAGAGGACACCATGACACTCCATTCTTTTGAAATTTTTCATCATGTTCTTCATCACTACTGCTCTCATAGTCCATAGGATTAGGACTAAGAGGACACCATGACACTCCATTCTTTTGAAATTTTTCATCATGTTCTTCATCACTACTGCTCTCATAGTCCATAGGATTAGGACTAAGTGGACACCATGACACTTCATTCTTTTGAAATTCTTCATCATATTCTTCATCACTATTTCTTTCATAGTCCATAGGAATAGGACTAAGTGGACACTATGACACTCTATTCAGTTGAAATCCTTCATCACTGTTGCTCTCATAGTACATAGGATTAGGACTAAGAGGACACTGTGACACTCCATTATTTTGAAAATTTTCATCATGCTATTCATCACTGCTACTCTCATAGTCCATAGGATTAGGACTAAGTGGACACCATGACACTCCATTCTTTTGAAATTTGTCATCATGCTCTTCATCACTGTTGATCTCATAGTCCATAGGATTAGGACTAAGAGGACACTGTGACACTCCATTCTTTTGAAATTTTTCATCATGCTCTTCATCACTATTGCTCTCATAGTCCATAGGATTAGGACTAAGTGGACACTATGACACTCCATTCTTTTGAAATTCGTCATCATGCTCTTCATCACTATTGCTCTCATAGTCCATAGGATTAGGACTAAGTGGACAACGTGACGCTCCATTGTTTTGAAATTCCTCATCATGCTCTTCATCACTACTGCTCTCCTAGTGCATAGGATTAGAACTAAGTGGAAGAATTGACTCTCTATTCATATTGGAAAAATTCTGTTATATTCATCAATATGAATAGAATTCTTATGCGAAGAAGTTATTGATGCTTCACAAAGAGAAACATAACTGTCAGAAGAATCCATCCCTTTAAAATAGAAGAGGTTGAAGGATACAAATGCAAACTCTCCTAATGATATTATATAGCTTAAAAAATGAAATTTCCCCTCTAAAAATTTTCGCCAAAAAATCTCCTTCCAAAAATTTTGTTTCATGTATTTCCCTCCATTATTTTATTCTACAATTTATTGAAAAATTTAACTATTTTATTTTTTTTTATGAAATAAATCCTTAAATTTAAAATTGTAAACTAAATCTTTTACCTAAATTAATTTAATAGTTAAACTATATAATATTTACTAGACAATTGAATGTTTTTTATATTTTTTATAATAACTTCTAAAAAAAGTTAATCCCACATTCACCGTGTTGTAAAACAATTCCATAATATTCACTTTATCATAGTTTCCTATATTGCCATAACAAAATTAACCTGTTAATTTTTTTAGAAGAAAATTAATCCCACATTAACTATACGGTAAAACATTTCTCTAATTTCACCTATATAATAAATTTCATTATCGCTATTACTCATATCACATCAAGGTTTTCCGAGGTTTGTTAAAAGACTTGGAGCGAATTTGTGGAGCAGCTACATTGCTATCAACAACATATTCAACGAAGGATTTTTGCATTTGATAGGTTAGTTAATTTGTCTGCTTTGCAAATTTTAAAATTAAATAAGTTTAATGAAGTTTATTTTTTGTTTTAATTAAAAATTTTTGTGAGCCAAATTTTCCCACTACATCCACAGTGGGCATGGTGGGCTCGATAATTCTCACGACGGCCAAATGGGCCCGTGGGTTAGGGGCTGTGCGGTTGGCTACCTGACACCCTACCCCACCTCGGTGTCCCAATGGCCTTTGAGGTTGGCAGGCCAAGTCTGGGAATTGGCCCACCACCCCTGCGAGCTATTGTGTTGTCGGGGTGGGGCAGGGGCTAGCGGGAATCGGCCCGCCAGGCTCGCGGGCCGTTGAGCTACCGAGGTGGGGGAAAGGGCTAGCTGGAATCAGCTTGCCACCTTGGTGGGTCATTGGGCCTCCGAGGTGGGGCAGGGGGCTACGGCCAACCCTGCCCCACCTCGACGGCCCAATGGCCTGCGGGGGTGGCCGACCGATTTTGGGGTGGGGTGGGGCTAGGGTTCTGGATGGGGGGCAGTTGTTGGCCACCGGCGTGGGGTAGGGGGGCCAGCACCGAATGATGGCCGGTTGTCTGGCTAATTTTTAGGTGGAGCGGCAAAGCCACAATGTTTTTAATTTTTTTTTTTTAAATTGTTATGGTTTACAAAATTAATTATCATTTATCATTTTCATTGTTAATTTAAGTTATTATTTTTTTTTTATTTACTGATTTATATTTGTCTTTCTTTTCAGGAAAATGGCATCAAAGAAGATTTCCGTGAATCTTTTCAGACCAGAGACTCTTAAAGGTGGATCTTCAAAAAACATTGTTGAATGAACCCCACTTGAGTTGATGGCTACAAATCTTTCAAGTGCCGCAAATGATAAGAAGATGATTTCATACTAGAAGAAATCAAAAGAAGTGAAAATTCCAACAAATGTCTGGTATGTGAAAGAAAGAGAAAGCCAAAATGTGTAGATATATCTATATGTTGATATACCTAATGATAATGGAATTTATGAGGTGATGGGAAAGGTCATAGACATGTGTTCGATACCAGACAATGAAGTTGTTTATATACTTACAAAACCACCCAAGTCACATGAAAGGATTAAATACTAGTTATCATATTCATTGTATGACACAAGAGAGGTATCTACAAAGTTGTGTAAACAAATCATAAATGAGATGACACAAAATATTGTAAGTATTTATATTTATATTTGTGTTTTTTGTTCTTATAACTATCTCACTATATTTTTATAACTTCGTTTTTATTGACATATGATATTTTATTTGGTATAATTTTGTTGAAAGTTGTTCAATTAGGTTGGGAGGCATTCATTTCATAGAGCATGATATTATGAAATTTGTCAGCAGTTTCTACTCAATGTTAGAAGAAGATATGGCATACAAGAAAAATGTAGTAGTTCATGATGCTATAAAACTACATCCAAGGAATCAGAAAAAAAAAAAAACAAAAAAAATAAATTAATTAATAATTAATTAAAAATAAATAAATAAATAAATAAAATTAGTGGATAAATCTAGCAAAGGTAGACAGGTTGATTTTGAAGATGAGGAAGTTGAAACTGGCAGTGAAGAATATGTTTTTATTACAGAGGATGACATTGGAACTGAGAAGAGCCATAAAAGACCAAAAGTAACAATGCCCGAGAATAAATTTGTTCCAGTTAATGATGAGAACGTTATGAGGAAGAAAAGTAAAGTTGAACATTTTGAAGTAGTCATTACCAATAGTCAAGAACCTAGTGAAACTTCAAAATAAAAAAGAGAAATCATTACACTAGGAGCTGATTTAGAGGATGGCATTATCGAAACAAAGAAAAAAGCCATTCGACAGAACTTGACAAAGAGAAACATAATTGAGGGTGGTCGTACATTTCAGCGTAATGTCAGGCAAATCTATAAGGCAAGTGAAAGACAATTTAAATATCAAATCAAAAAGCCACACCATCTGCATGTTCACAAGTTGAATACGTTGATGAGGTACAATCCATATGCTCATGTGGTTAATTATGTGCTTCTTTTCTATCTAGTTCAAGTTCCCAACAAAGAAGCATTTGATAAGTAATAATGTTTTGAATACAATTATTATGTGCTTGGGGGGAACCATTCTGTACAAGCTCAAAAAAAATTGATGGAGGAATATCCCAATAACCCACATTTTGAAACAATGAAATGTATCATTTATGCTGGTGTTTAGTCAATTTAGTGTTCCTAAATTGATGTCATTAATTGTCAACCCGGGGCTCGTAAGCTGATGAAGTGAAGGTGTACTATATGTACTTAAGCAACCTCTTAAAGCTTTTTGTCGTTTGGGGTGTTGTTTGTGGTTAATTTATCTTCCTAAGATGGAGTGATGTATTTATAAACAGATGAGTGATGGTGTGTGTAAGGTGAATTCTAGATGAGTGAAGGTGTGTGATTAGTGGTTTCTAACTACTTGCTGAAAAGGAAAACTTGAAGGAAATAAATGAATTAAAATGAACTGAAAGCAAAGAACCACTTTCTAATGGCATTAGACACCATTCATGCTGCTGCAAATAAAAGGTAAGAAAATCACTTAAAAGACCAATGATAATGTTTATCTCTTCCTAACTCTCTACCTCTAACACATAGTATTGTGTAAGACACGATTAGGAAGTAGCTAAAGATAAGTCTGAGAAATGATAAAAATGAGAAAAATCTACTTTAAAGACTAGTTATAATGTTTTGCTCTTTCTAACTCTCTGCTTCTAGCACATAGTATTGTGTAAAGCATGATTAGAAAGTAGTTAAAGAGTAGTCTAAAAAAGTACCCAAAGTCAGCTGCAAGTTATTAGTATTCTGATCTCAAAAAGATAAACAATTTATAATGAAGAGACCATTCATATGTTAGCAAGCATATTTGAGAAATAAAGCTAAAAATCAGCTAAGAAAATAAAGTAAAGGCAGCAACTTTGAATCTGTCAACTGAAACTACCACTAGATATAAAGCAAATACATAACACACAATCAATCCCCGGTTAAAAACCTGCAAAAGAACAATGCTGATCAGCTTAAAATAAAGGCTGGAAATGAAATAACATAAAGGTGAATTACGCTGTACATGTATCAAGAAAAAGAAATGTTGAATGAAAATAAGGAAATGCTGAACATAAAATACTGTACAAGGCTAACATGAATAGGGGCCCTCCATTCATATAGCCCAAAGAAGACTCAAGATATTGAAAGCTTCAAAACAGCACTGCTTCTATTACTCCATATGCAAAAAATCACAATCCAGAGAGCTAGAACAGCACTATTAAAACAGAGTCTTGAAATGCTCTAAATTATAACAGGTTCATAAAAACACAACAATAATAAAAGTTAAATAAGCATCGCAGACGCAAGTTTTTATAGGCATCTGAAAGATAGCCTAATGCGTATAGCTAAAACTGGAAAATAATTGACTGTCATGCGTAATAAAGGTTTCATTAACACGTCATAAGCCTGCGTGGATAGCTGAAGGTGCTGGTCGTTATGGGCATTGAATCCAGAGTTGGATTATCCCACAACCTAAGTAATCACGGAAAAGTCACCGTTTGAACTGACGTGACCCAACAGCTTACGCATCATCGTTAAGCTGCCTTTGTTGACCGTAACTTGCCCCCTTTTGACCGGAGGTGCAGATGACGTGGATGGCCGAACCAATAGCACAGGAACCTCGAGCACCTTGATTCCTAAGTTCCCATGTGGCTCATTTGGCAAAATGGCACGTGGAACCTTGAGATTAACAAAAAGGCTGCGGAATCACCAGATGGCTGCGGAATTAGCAGATGGCTGCGGAATCGGCAGAGAGCTACGGAATGCCTATAAATATGTCAAAATCTAAACAAAACAGTCACACATTAGCAAAGCTCACTTGATCATGCTTAATGACATCTAATGTAATGATCTGGGTGGTTTTACATTGAAAAGGAGGCAAAAGAGAGAGGTAAGTGATGAAAAACAGTAGGTAATAATGGATAGTGAGGTGTAAGTTAGAGGCTCTACACCACCCAGGCCATGCAACATACCACCCATTAATACAATTCCCTTGTACTGCATGTGAGAGTTACTACACACGAATATACATGGTACGTTTATGCCACACAACACCTCCCCATACTCACCATTCTTGAGGTGACGTCAGGCCCCCTTCGCATGCCTTCTATGCCCCTCGTTAGACGCCCCCATCAAGGATTCTCTATCTTCCTCCAATATAATGCATAGATGATTCATCTAACTGTCAGTCTGATATCCTTGCCATGGGGAAGAGAAGTCCAGGTCATATTCCCAACTGCCCTAGTTGACCAGTATATTTGCAACTCTATTCCATGTTGTCCTTGAATTAAAGGTGATGACATAGGGGATGGACAATACCTTATTTTTTATTTGGGTCACCAATAGATCTAGTCTGCAGCTATTAAAAACTTTAGTAACTGACGTGCCATTTATTAAAATTTTCATTGTCTCTATTAGTAGTTGGAAATCCCCATATAACTACACTCTATTATAACCTTCCTTCATTGTTATTGATAAGCCTATTTTTGGAGCTTTTAATCCAACGAAATTTTTACTTGTGTGCCCATGTGATATCCCCTAACTTAGAGTTTATATTGTAAATTTGTATATGGCTAGTGTGTTTATTGTCCTGAATTTAAAATAATTATTTGAAAACTGGTTTATTAGTGTCGTATCACTGATAAATATTTAATATAATTTTGTGCTATTATATCGTTAATAAAAATAAAGAAATTTGGAAATTAATGTTGAAACTACACCTGGATGAAAGAGATAAGGATGCAATTTAATGTTGGGAGATGATTATGTTATGCAACCAGCTCACAGGAAAGATAGATCAACAACTTAAAAATTATCCTCTTCGAGCAGGAAACCTCCTTTACATTCTGAAAATGAACAATTATTGGATGATACAAATGATAAGACCTCCTTTGTATATATAGGAGTCTAAGGGGTCACAATATAATCCAAGTCTACATAACAATAATAATGTAAGGGCACAACAATAACAATAATGGGCTTCTATGGGGCACAACAATAGCAATATGAGGGTTACATGGGCACAACAATAACAATAGGGGGGATACACTAGTATTATAAGGACCTAACATGCCCTTCTCCTTCAAAAAATCATTGTCCTCAATGCTTGAGTAGTTCTGGATGATTTTGTATGAAATTCTCATCTACCCATGTGGAATCTTCAGTAGGTAAGTTCTTCCACTTAATGAGATACTCTGAAATTGATCGATTTCATAGCTGTCGGGTTCTTCTTTATGTGACTGCTTTAGGCTCAAATATGGTTTTTCCTTCTTTGTCAAGTTTTGGCAATGCTGTTTGAACTAGAAGCTTGTCACCTATAACCTTCTTTAAGCATGAAACATGGAAAACTGGGTTTAATGAGGAAGATACATACAACTCCAATTCGTATGCCACAGTACCAATATTTTACAACACCTTGTAAGGACCGTAGTAGTTGGGTGATAATTTATTATCCTTCTTAGCTTACTTGAGAGACATTTGTTTGTATGGTTGTAATCGTAAAAATACCCAATCACCTACATAAAAAATTATTTCACCGCGATGTTGATCTGCCTGTTGTTTCATTTGATTCTGTGCCAGAGTGAGGTTATCCTTTAAGAGTTGGAGAAATTGTTGTTGATGCTCGATGTGATCTTCCACTGCTTGAACCTTAGAATTTTCTCTTAAAGATGATGTGAAGGATGGTGGATGATATCCATAAAGTGCTATAAATGGGGTCATTTTTGTTGCAGTATGGAAGGAAGTGTTATGCCACCATTTAGCTAGAGGTAACCATTTGACCCATTGTGTTTGTTTATCAAATACAAAGCAACAAAGATATGCTTCCAAACATGCGTTCACTATCTTAGTTTTCCTATCATATTGAGGATGATAAGATGAGCTATGAGCTAATTGAGTACCAAGACAAGAAAATAGTTCCGTCCAAAAATTTCCAGTGAATGGGATCTCTGTCACTTACTATAATCTTTGCATTTCCATGAAGATTTTGAGTTGTTTCCATAAATGAAATAGCAACTATATTGGCTTTAAAAGGATGAGATAATGAAAAAAAGTGTGCATACTTGGTAATTATATCAACTACCACAATGATGACACTCTTTCCTTCAGACTTGGTAAACCTGTGATAAAATCCATTGATACCTCCTCCCAACGCTAACTTGGAAGGGCTATGGGTTGTAACAGAATCTGGGTATTAATTGTCTCAACTTTACTTTGTTGGCAAATGAAACATTCTGCCACAAACTTCTTAATATAAGATTTAAGGCCATCCCAAAAAAAATCCTTATTGACCCTGTGGTAAGTTTTTAAAAATCTTGAGTGCCCTCCTAAGGGAGAGATGTGCAATTCCAAAAGAATCTTTTATTTCAGTTAGGAATTCTTACAAAGATATAAGGATATTTGTACCATAATGAATCATTTTTCCAGCTAAATGTATCATATGTACTGGGATGTTGTTGTAAATTTTGAATGAGTGATCACACCTCTTCATCATTCTTCCATTCATCCCTTGTTTCAGTTATCTACTCAGGTTGGATACTAGAAATGGCATAGAGCAATGCTTCCACATCCTCATCCTTTATTGAGAGTGCATCTGCAGCAACATGTTGCTTCCCTTTTCTGTAGATGATTTCAAAGTCATAACCCAACATCTTTTTCACCCTTTCTTGCTGCTCTTTTGAAGATAACCTTTGTTCCAAAATGTATTTAAGACTATCATGATCTGTTTTTACCTTGAAGTGTCTTCCCATTAGGTAAGGTCGCCATTGCTTTGGTGCATGTAGTATTTCCAACATTTCCTTCTCATAAATAGGTTTGTGTAAATACTTTCCTTTGATTGGACAACCTTCAAAAGCAATGGGTCCTCATTCTTGCATTAAAACAATGCCAATTCCATTTCTTGAAGCATCACACTCCATAATAATTTTTTTTGTGAAGTCTAGCATAGCTAAGATCGATGCTTGGAACATTTCCTATTCAAGATGTTCAAAGGCCTTTTTTGCTTCTGAAGTCCAAGAAACTACATCTTTTTTTAGTAATGATGTTAGAGGTGTCACTATTCTCCCATCATTCTTAACAAACTTGTGATAATACCCTGTCAATCCGAGAAATCCTCGAAGATGCTTTATGGTTGTGGGGATTTTCCATTCCTTAGTGACTTTAATTTTGTTAGGGACTACCTTAACACCCTCATGAGATACAAATATGAACCAAATATTCCACCTCCTATACTCCAAAGAAACATTTGGAGTTTTTCCATATAATTGTTTCTCTGCCAATAGTTTGAGCACCTTGTCAACATGTTGAACATGATCCTTCGAAGACTTGTAGATTAGTATACCATCAAAAAATGCTAACACAAATTTTCTAAGGAAGGGTTTGAAAATGGAATTCATTAAACCTTGAAATGTGGAAGGTGCATTAGCAAGGCCAAAAGGTATGAACAAAAAATCATAATGACCCTCATGAGTTTTGAATGTTGTTTTCAGAATGTCTTCAGTATTCATTCTAATTTGATGATATCCTGAACGAAGACCTAGCTTGGTGAAATAAATTTCTCCATGTAATTCATCCAACAATTCATCAATGACAAGAATGATAAATTTATATTTAATAGTGAGCTTGTTGATCTCCCTATAATCTACACACATATGCCATGATCCATCCTTCTTGTGCACCAATACTATTGGAGCAGAGAAATAACTTTGACTAGGTTGAATTATACTAGCCTCTAGCATTTCTGCAACCATACACAAAGTTTCAACCTTTTGGGAATAAGGATATCTGTAAGGCTTGATGTTTGGAGGAACACTTCCTAGAATCAAGTGATTTGCATGATCATGATCAGGAATAGATGGGAGGCCTTTTGGAGTCTCAAACACCTTGGAATGATTGTCCAAGACTTTTTGGAGATCTCAAGAAAAAAATGATTTCATTGTTTGAACCCCTAGTGAGAATAATTGTGAAATTACACCTCGTTTTTCTTTCTTCAGAAGCTTTGTCATGTCATTAGAGTTGAATATCTTTATTGGTTTCCTTGTGATACCCCTTAGTTCATCTTATTTTCCTTCTCAAAATAGATTCAAGAAAAGTTCTTGAAAATTGAAAGCTATCATCCCCAATGATTCTAACCATTTAACTCCTAGTACAACATTAGCACCACCCATTGGAATGGAAAGAATTGGACTATTCAATACATATTCCCCCATGGTTAGCTTGATATTATGGCACTTTCCAGAGCAATTTATAGTTCCTCCATTTGCAAACATCACTTGACACTCTGGTCCTAGATATCAGAACAATTAAATTCCTTGGCTATCTTACAATGAATAAAATTATGGGTAGTCCCTGAATCAATCAACAGTATTACTCTTTTATTATTGATAAATCCTTCTATCTTGAGAGTTTAAGGAGTGGTAATTTTTTCCAATGCATTAAAATATATGTTCAAGTTCATTTCTTCTTTCTCTGGGGTTGGTTCATGGTGTACTCCTCTTTTGATGTTTCTTGTTCATTTCCTTCTTCCTCTTCACAATTTGTGCAAAATAATTTTTTCTCAACACGCTTATGACCTTTAGTGTATTTTCTATCACAACTGTAATAAAGCCCTTTTGCTCTTTTTTCTCCAATTGTTTTGGTATCAACCTTGTAGGTTGTGGAAGAGTAGGAGCAACAACACTTTCGTCTTTATAGTTGTGAGTTGTAAACTTCCTTGTTGCCATAATTTTTCTTTCAACTTTTCTTGCCACCCTGAATGCCTTCTCCAACGAATCAGGTTCCCAAAGGCAAACTCATATTGGATGCTATCTTTTAAAGTCCATATGAATACATCAATCATATGCTCCTCTGTAATATCGATTACCCTAATATTCAATTGCGTAAGTCTTCAACAACACTTTTGTTTGAGATTTATCAATTGGCTAAAGAAGGTGTTTCTCTTTGTATCTTCATAATGTGCTATCATTTCCTCCGTAAAAATTGACTAGGTGACAAGTGGTTTATGAGAAAAAAGTCATCTATACTATACAAATTGATTGGGTTCTAAATATAAAGATGAAATACGTACCTTTTGTGAGCGTTGCACATCCTGTAGATCAAAATATTGCTCCATCTGTAGTATCCAATTTACCAGATCCTTTCCATCAAACTTCCTCATATCTATCTTTGGAATGTGGTGGTCCTTAAAACTCCGCATTGGAGTCTCTAAAATCATAAATCATATTCATTTTTTCCTCATCATGATTTCATGAATTATCTTGTCACCCCTGAGAAGCCTTTCTTGTAGCAACTTTGTCAAACCTTCCTTCAACCCCTCTATCTTGACATTCATCATTGCTTCCATGTCTACTTTTAAACCATCATACAAAAATCCCATGTCCCTTTTTATACCATCTATCTTAACATTCATCATGGCTTTCAATTCATCTTTTTTTTACTTTGTGCGAGAGCGAAATTTGTTGCACGTGGTTTTGTAAACTTGATATATCATGTTTCATTTCTTCCTCTTATTCATGCGTCATAGAAGAGCTTTTTGGTTGCTTATTAGGTGTATCCATTTTTTTTTTTTGTTTCGAGGCATTTTGGAATTAAAAAATGATATCTATGCTTCACTTTGCCTCTTTAATCACCTCAAACTGATTTTTCATACAAAAGTTATGCAATTAAAAAAAAGGCCCTACACACATTGTTATTGCTTTTAGGAGCTCGATATTTAAATGACTGCAACTCTATAATTTTAGATCGTCAAGGTTTTAAATTTCTTCTTTTGGTAGCCTTCTAAGCCTTCTTTCCAATGCCATAAGTCAGACCATAATTGGACTCTTCAAGATAATATTATGTCAAATATCCCATAATGACCTGATTATGGACTCGTTCAGTAGAGCAAAATTTTACATAGTGCCACGTATCACTGTTTCCTAATTAATCTTTAAAATTGATATAAAAGGAACTAGAATCCATTCTATCTCTGTCGCTTTTTACTAAATTCAAATCTGATGCTTGAAGATAAAGTTATGACGATTTTCCCCGGGTCACTTGTTCGAGATTGAATTTTGGATCATCAAAAAACCCTAACTTCGTCTGACCATATCTTAGAAACTATGGCAAACCAAGATCTGAAATTCCGGAAAAAATTTCAAAAAGATTTTAGCTCCATCTGGTTGCAATTTCAGCTTCTGAAACTTTGTAGAAAAATGTTATAGCGAAAATTCCACGATGGCCTATTTGAAGCAGGGAAAACCTAGAATCTAAAACTATGATACCAAATGCTATGCAACCAACTCACAGAAAAGATAGATAAACGACTTAAAAATTATCCTCTTCGAGGGGGAAACCTCCTTTACATTACATAAATGAAAAATTCTTGGATGATACAAATGAAAATACCTCCTTTGTATATATAGGAGTCTAAGGGGTCACAATATAATCAAAGTCTAAATAAAAATAATAATGTAAGGGCACAAAAATAAAAATAATGAGCTTCTATGGGGAACAAGAATAAAAATATGGGGGTTACATGGGCACAACAATAACAATAGGGAGGATACACTAGTATTATAGGGACCTAACAGATTACCCATATTAGTTAAGTCCTAAGAATCTAATCTAAATGATTAGATTATTAATGATAATGAAGATGGTTGATCAATAACTTACCTTAAAGACATGACATTGTCTTTGAGAATGGGGAAGTAGGGCTCATAAATGAGCTATTAACTACCTACCACATGTTGGATGAGGTGGAGGTAGTTACCAACTACCAAGTACTTTGGTAAGGGGTTTTTGTTTTGTCTTTTGTTGGAGAGAAGTCATGCAATGGTAAACTGGGTGAGAGGCAAAAGGTGAGAAAACAAGTACAATAAAAATAACTTGCCAACCCAAATTCTTGGGGGAAATGAGTCAAGGTTGGGTGGAGTTGTTAGGTTGAGTCTTAATTTCTAGAGTACAATTTTCAAGTCGATACCTTTATCACTTTGAATTATTAGTTGATGGATTTATTAAGTTTGAATTGTATTTAATGTGCAAGTACAAGATTTAGAAATAATGATTTTACTTTCGATATTTTGTGTAAAAAATACGTGCAGTGAAATTCCAAAATAGATGATAGAGAAAAAAGAGAAAAATGTAAATTTGAATTGTTTCCTAGAAATATAAATAAACATAAACTTACATTTCTCAAATAAGTATGTTCTAGATTTCAAAGGGAGAAATATGAAAAATAAGTCATTAGGAAGTTAAGTTCCTTTTTTCTTTTCTTTTATTAGTATGATGGGATATCACTATATGTGTAATCCTAAATATATAATTATAAAGATTAAGGAGAATTCTAATTGAGAATGTATAGTTAGGTAACAAACTTTCTATATAAAGTTTGTATGTAATATACCGAAATTCTGAGACATTATGTTTTGATAAACCATAGAAAAAATAGAGTTATCTATGAGGTCAATATGATTTGAAATGATGATAGTGAGGTTAGACAAAACAATAATTTATGTAGGAGGAACTCTTTAATGAAAGAGATTATAACAATTATTATTGTCTAAGTTTCTAGCTATGAAATTTGCTAAGTAAAATGGAAAACCTTAGAACAAGCTAAACTAGCGTACCAATACAAATAAAGGAACACATTTAGTAAATCTTTCAATTATGTAAATAATATCTATGGTAGGTATGAAGAATTCTATGACTAACATGTCTAGAGTAATCTATGAGAGTTATACCATATATCTCATAACAAAGTACATAGTTTCTTTTCACAAAAGGTACATATAGAGAAACATATAATTAACAAGGGCAACTGCGTCGCGGTAGTCCCTGCCGTATTGCCAATAAACACTAAACAATTATAAAATAAGTATTTAGGAGTTTGGACCAATTTTGTGCTTAGTTTCGCACAATTTCAATTAAGTCTTTATGAAATTGCAGTCACCGGAATTGTTTGAAGTGTGTAGTCACTCATGTGTATAGAAACAAACAGTATGCAAGACTCAGATTCCATTTTATTTGCTACTGCTTCACAAATGTCGTGTGAGTTTCTTTAACTTGCACCCAGGGTGTCTTTTATTTTTAAGGAGAACACCGGGGTGTTTATATTGGTAGTGAAAGCAGAGGAGGCCGGAAATATCCCGGAACATCGATGGAATGAACGATGTAATGGGTTACAGATTGAGAGGAAATTGTGATTGTTGCCATCAGAATTGGTTGTTGTCAATGTAGCAACAAGCATGCCTCCTTTATATATCTATTTAAAGCGATGTTTGGACAAAAGCGAAGGTGAGGAGAAATTTCCAAAATCTTTCCCCACCCTTCATGTGATAATACTGATTATTAATAATCATGATAGTATGATTATTAAACTAGAGTGCTTTGTGGGATAAATTGTGATTGTGTTTTATTGGGTGAACTGTAATTCCAATTTCAATGGGATCAATTGATGGTTTGCTTATGTGTCAATACAAACAAGAAAACTTGTAAAATTATATGCTGCCATTGAAACAGACTATTGCGCTACTCTAGCTTGCAAAACTAGATATGTCAGTACAAAAACCCTTGCAAGAGTTGTTTTCCATCTCTAACAAGAAACTCAAAAGAACAACGTAGAGGAGAGGCTAGAATTAGCATTAAAACCACTTCCACTCATACTTATACGGGCATTGCAGGGGAATTGATCCTGAATACTACAGAAAAACAGGCATGGATATATCACAACATATTTAAAGGTATTGAATGGGAGGCTTAGAGTCCCGATGTAGATCTTCCACAATTCCCCATATATTCCTTACAGAGGAATGGACTTACACTGATCATGGGAACTGAATATAAATACTGATTATAATAATAAAGTTTTGCATGAGGCTTCTGGGAATTTTTTTTAACTTCATATGCTGATGTGGCATTAAGATTTGGATGAGTGGATATTCTTTTGTCTTGGCATGATGTCCGCCATTGTAGATAAAGTGGAAAATATTTTTGGAATATTTAAAGGGATAAATAATTTTGGAATAGTTCTGAGTTATGCGATTGATATGTGATAAGCTCTTTAGTAAACAGTTGGCCTGCAAATTAGGAAGATGCCAAGGTTTATTTTTGGATTTGTGTTGTTTTTTTAAAATATGCGGCTATAGTTTAAGATGTTCCTCACTCGACATGCGGACGCGGGTTTGAGAAATAGTTCAAAGTCAAACCTCACCATCAGGGTATGCTCCAACTCCAAGAAAGTAACCAAGTTAAAAAGACGTTGTGCTTCACTGAGATTTTCTTGGGTTTCTAAATGGGTCACATTTAAGAGAATAAGCGTGATAAATAATATAAAATATTCCATGTACAGATTATAAAAGTTGACACATTATCTTAAAATTTCCAGAATATTGTACTGATTGACGCACGTTTCCATTGAGAGAAAAGGAAGTTACATTGCATGATCACCACTTGTTATATTGCATGGTCACCGCTTGTTCCCGTTGGAGATTACAATCTTCATTGCATGGTAGCCACTTGTTTTGGTTGAAGATTACAATCTTCTGATGAGTAATGTAACCACAAAGCATAAAGCTGCTTCTATTTTGATCTTCTTAGCGTAGGTTGTAGTGATATTCACTTCTTTTAAATTTAATGGAAAACATTGTACAGGGCCGAACAACGAGTTCCAATAATAATTCTTTCAGCATGGAATTACAAGCAGGGGCTTAACCATTCACCTGGTCCTGAATAATCTAACAATTCTTGAAGGCTTTGATTCTGGTTCTGCTACTATACTACATAGGGTGAAGGAGCCAAGAGAACCGTTGAACTTCTTGAGTGTAATGTTGTTCTCATGGGTAATGAAACCAATGCTTGAACAACTGGGGTTTGTTGTAAATTACCCTACGTAGTGGAGAGTAATTGGGGTAGCTGCCATGATACTAACACTGAAGCAGATTATTTCTCTTCCACAATGTAATTAATACTACCAGGGATCAATGAAGACTTGGCCATGGTTAAATTTGCTCCTTTTAAATTTAATGGAAAACAATGTACAAGGTCGAACAACTTGAAATTTAATTTTGTGCAGTTAATTTTATGCAGTTAATATGAACCTTTTTGGTTCAATAAGCGAGCACCTAACAACAAGGAGCAGGATGAAGTGGTACAGAATAAAGCAACAGATGAGTAAGCAGCTTTAAAAGGTGTACTATACTAGGGTTTGGGGGTATTTTCAAACTATTGGTAAGTAACTAAGCTAATGGATGTATTTCAGTAACTAGGTAAGAGTGTCTAAATCAGGTTTGTAAGAAGGTTCTGTCAGTAAGAATGAAGACATACATCATAGCTAGAATATGCCTACTTGCTTTTTTTATGCCGAAACTTTTCTTCTTTATTTCTTCGAATCCGCATCCCTGAAATTATCAGTGAGAAGAGGGATCTTCATTATTACTATGTAGTACGGGATATTAGCTGCTTATAGCAGCCACCATGGTCATCTAGCCAAGTTGTATACCTCTCCCCTGAGCTAGGTTGTATACCTCTCGCATGAGTGTCAAGTACTAAAGCTAAGAGCATACCTCGTTCGATAGCCCATAGCACCCATGGATAGTTCCCGGTCCAGCCAAGACCAGATCTGAAGGATCCTCAAACTCGAGACAGGAAAGGAAAGGCCAGATACTCCAGGTATGAACCTACGATGCATATGTATGATATTATCATCAATTCGGCAGGCGGGCGGGTTGGATTCTTTAGCCTGCTCACTAGAGAAAGGACTGCAACATTCATTTCCTTTTGTAATCCCCTAGACCATAGCCTGTTCTCATTGCTTACAGCCCATTATCATTTACCCTTTTCTCATTGCCTTAAGTATAATGACACTCATAGACAATAGTCATTGAGCCGGAAGGGCAGTTGATAGTCAATCATCGACAGTGCTCATTACTGTTGCCGGAAGGTAATAATCTGGTAATATTTTGCATGTAAGAACTTGCAAAAGCAGAGTGATTAATAATTTGGTAATATTCTGCGTGTACTAAATTCCAAAAGCATTGTGTTAATCATTGAAAGAATGCATTTTTACCTTATTTACCAGTATTTAACAGTGATAAATTGCTTGTTTATTCATACAGAAGGCTACAAAAACAAAACAGGCTTGGTTCGAGGGTCACCACACATTCTTTTCTCTGCACATGTATGTTTTTTTTACAGTGAATCTAATTATATACTTCAGATTCAACATTAATAGGGTAGGTAGAGTTGAAGGACGCTTTAAACACCCTACCTTTTCTTTTGTTGAAAGGTTGAGTGTTTGAGTTCCCTTTTGAATATCTGCCTCTATCTGCCTCTATATACCGACCTTTATGGCCTGTGTTCTCTGTGATGACTTCTTCAGCTGTTGTTAAGAGGATATGCAAGATATGTAACGACCTTTGCTCTCTTTGATGACTTCTTCGGCTGTTGTCGGGAGGATATGCAAGATATGTAACAGGAAATTTCTTTACACATTGTTGTGAATGAAGACAAATGAAGACGAGGCAGGGTGATTGAACACATTGTTGTGAAGTGATAAGTGGCGAGAAGAAGCTGACTGAGAGCACAAACACCTAGACACCTGGATTGCATACAATCTATGCATGTCTCTTACCATATATAGCCATACCTCGAACTAGCTATCCAAAGTTTTAGGAAAAGCATAGAGTCAACCCTGCCAAACTGCTTATCCTAAGTTTTAAGAAAGGTACACGAGCCTGCCAAACTGTTTATCCTAAGTTTTAAGAAAAGTACACAGTCGAGCCGGTAATAAGAGGTGGAAAAAAAAACTTTCGATAAAAGTTTGTTGAGCATAATATTTTATTTAAAACATTGGTTTAAACCTGAAATGTACGGGAATATATTGTTTGGTCAAAGTGAATTAATAGAAAGTCAACGATTGATTGATCGATTGCAATAGTCCCTGCTATGCCGAAGGTAGGGACTGACAAGAGTAAAACTTATATAAGGAAAAATGATAATACATATTGAGTTTGGTAACAACAGATGAATTGCTAAAGCTGTAGTAATTGGTCAAAAGTGACCACAACAATATTATTATAAAGATTGAACAATATTAATGTTCTTGGGACATAGCTATCCCTTCTA
>APFE031268689.1:0-51818 GCA_000404065.3 Pinus taeda
TATATATATTAAAAATTAGATATTATCATATTTCTTACACAAATTTTAATTAATGATACAAATTTATTGAGTTCAAACATAGATCTTCATCTATAGCTATTAGCATGCATAGTACATACAAAATTCAAATAAATGTCAGTGGTACTGATCACATAAATGATAAATCTATTAAAAATTTAAATCATGATTCATAATTCATAACTGAAAGACAACTTACAACTACAAGATAGTAAGATAAACACACTGACAATTGTAGTTTCCTCATTAAGTCATCAAATCAAAATGTGTTACATAAGTAGTGTTGGTGCAATGCCAATGGCAAATAGAAATAGAAAATATAAAACAACTACAGGTATACAAGCCTCAAGGCGTCAATCAGCATCAGAATCAGCATCACTGTCCCCATCATCATGGTCCCCACTGCTCTCCTCTGCATCCTCCTCCTCCCCTGTATCCATAGTCGCCTCTACGTCTGTTGGTATGGAGGTTGACCCCTCTAAGTCATCAAATCTAACAGGCTCTAGCACTGGATCATTGAGATCCAAGTTGGCCAATGCCAACTCAACAGTGGTGTTCAGACCCATATCATTAGGAACAGTGTTACTTGGGAGCGGGAGCGAAAGCGGGGAGTAGGAGCGAAAACGGGAGCGGGAGCGACATATTCAGAAGCTCTTGGTTTGGTGCTCTTGATTAAATACGAGTTCCATACCCTAATACATAACAAAATTCAATGGAAACATTGCAATCCCCCAATCCTAAAATCTTGAAAAATTGATAAGTCTGCTGGATTTTGAATGAAATCTAAAATTCTACTTTCTCCATATGAAATCCAATGAGGCCGGGAACCACTCTCAAACATCCTGAGTCATTTCATGGTAATGTTAAAAATTTAAGTAAAAGGATGAAAATGAGGATTAAGGAGAATGCCACTTTTACTTTAGGAATTTAACATTACCATGAATAGCATATCAATACTTGGGCCTAGACTTGATCATGAAGCTGCCAAAATGCTCTACTCCTTGCTGCAACATCACAAATCACTTGCCAAATGAAAATATTAATGAGCAAACACGCCCTTTTCTTTCCCGCACTGAGCTTAGCGAGTCCTGGAAACCAGACACGTGTCCTAAAATCGCGACACGCCCCTGAAAATCACGACACGCCCTCGGACACGACGTGTCCTGTGATTTGGACACGAATCCGGATCGAATCGTGTCGGATTCGCCGGATTCGGGATTCGCAGGGGGTTTAGGACGAATCCGGTGACTTAGGTTTGAGGTTGATTTTGATATTGACATGGCTTTAGCGGGGGATGAACCAGATTGTGGCGGCATCAGAACCAGGATCAGTAGCGGCATCAGAACCAGGATCAGTAGCGGCATCAAGGAAAGGCAAAGAACCAATGGAAGGCACTAGTTGTGCAGGTCGACAAACTCGTGCTTCCATTAGGTCCACTTCTATTGTCATTGGTGGCATTGGTATTGAGGTTGCAGATCAGGCTGAGGCATCCTCAGACTCTGAACCAGATGATGTCTATGTAGCTCCTGATGGTGATCCTGTGTCTAGTACTGGTGATGAACTTGATGATTGATCATGTGTACACTGTAGACTTGTAGTAGGCCAATGGCCTCATAGCTTTCAGCATTGTTTTTGGACTTTATAGGCCATTTAGAGCCTCATTTCTTATGTATTTTGCTATTTTGTCGATGATATGTATTGTACTCGGTGCCATTTTGATATATTCACTTTTACATGGTATATAAATGAGCAAACTTTGCATATTTTGTCTCTAATGGCTTGGAATCATGGTTTTACATCTTAAAAATAGTTTTATTTCATTAAAAATTAATTATTTAATGTATTTTTTTAAAACCGGTTCGTTTAGACCAAACCAGTCCCGGTTAGACCGGTTTCGGTCGGTAAACCGGTTCATTAGGTGGACCGGTCCGGTCACCGGTTCCGGTTTTAAAAACATTGCTCTAACATATGTGTTGGCTACAAACACAATATTGGATCTGTCTAGCAATGATCTTATGGGAGAAATACCTCCAACTATAGGGAATTTGAGCAGGTTGAGATTGCTGAATTTATCAAGTAACAAACTGGAAGGGCACATACCTGCATCTCTTGGTGTTATATCTACTTTGGAACAATTGGACTTGGCCAAAAATGAATTAAGTGGAGAAATTCCTCAAAAACTCTCTATGCTATCCATGCTAGCATATTTCGATGTTTCATCCAACAAACTTTGTGGCAAAATCCCACTAGCAACACAGTTTGATACTTTCAATATTACTTCATTTCAAGGAAACCCGTGTTTATGTGGCTTTCCTCTACAGGCATGCAATGAAAAACAAAACAAGACTGACAATAACACAGGGGCAGGTGTTAGTCAAGGATGGTTGAACCATTTGGACAAATATGTATCATTAAATGCACTGAGTTTAGGAATGGGGATTGGATTATAATGATACTATGGAATAAAACTAGAGATTGGATAATGTTTCCAAGAACAAAACCATTTTATGGACTGTACCGATTTCCTAAATAAGTTGTATTGATGTTACTGTCACATCAATTTCTGTAATGATCCAGTATTTATGTGGTTTTCCACTAAAAAAGAAAACTAAGCTCAAAAGAGCACAGAGGGAGGTGTTAGTCAAAGATGGTTGATCCACTCTGACAAATATATATCTTTGATTGCAGTGAGTTTTGGACAAATATATATCTTTGATTGCAGTGAGTTTATAAATGGAAAATGGATTGGTGGAATTATCAGTGCAATAATACTATGGAATAAAGTTAGAAATTGGATGGTGCCTCCAATAAGAAAACCGTTTTATTGACTCTACAAATTTCCTAAATAATATGTGTTGATGACCTGCTGTAACCCCAATTTCTGTGATGAAAAATAAAGCATATATAGTTTCAAGTCGTTCAATCATATCATATTCTTGTGTTATTTGAATGTTTGATGAATACTTATCTATCGATATCCTTACATACCAGCTATGATGCAATTTTACTCACGGCCAACGTCTTGTTATAACCTGATGTCTGGGTATCTCTGCTCTGTGGTAAGATTTTGACAAACTATATGAATTTCAAAATGTAAAATCTTATTTTCTATCAAGGAAGACGCAATTCAGTTGAACAGCTTATACTTCATTTGAAATCGACCAATTTCTCCCCTGACATGATTAGTTCTCATCAAAGCTTTGCTTCTACACAGATTTTGCATTCAATTCTACCCTGTTAGTTGTTTGTGGTTGCTGTTATTATCCAGCTAATTTTTTGAAGGAATGTTAATGGCCATATACAATTATTTATGGTTTTTTTGGGAAAAGGAAAATATATGAAACGAAAAGGTGGTCTATATATTGATGGTATACCATTTTTATATTGATAATAATGATATTTTAATATAAAATTATAATTCAGTTTAAGTGTGTTTATTTTATTGTGAAATGTTCAATAAAATAATTGTTTTAATACTTATTATAAATTAATGTAATATTTATTGATATTTATTGGTTATTTAAATGATTTATTATATTAATATAAAAATAAATATAAAATATAAAGGCAAATGAAATATACATATTATAAAAGGCTTACGATATGCTTATATTTATTTATTTTACATTTTTGTAATTCTTTGGAATGTGAATTGTGTATGCAAAAAAGTTTCTGGTTCTAAATTCCATGCTGAAGCATTATACAATGCTGGAAGAATCTAGCCAAAACTTAAATTATAATTCAAAAGTTTAAACGGAGATTGTAAATTATAGTAAAAAAGTTCTGTAATTGAGGTTATTATCAATTGTAACATTAACAAGTGTTGTAAGGCAGTTTACTTCCTTTCATTCCAGTTACAAATTATGTTTTCAAATAAATTGCAAATTGGTATATGAAGTGTATAAATTAATGGTTTATTATGGAATAACGACTTGTGCTTTACATTTTTACTCATAATTAATAAAATGTTGAAGAACACATAAATAATGGTGGGAAATAACTCTTGGTAAGTATATTTAAATTAATCTTGTTCCTATTCATTTTTATGCAAATATTTGCTTAAATTAAATTATGGTGGATACTATATATTAGTAAATAATTATGGAAGAAAAATGTGAGGCAGCTATTCACATGGCATTGTATTGTGTTAAGTTGCAATAAGACATTCAAATTATCATCCAATTAAATGTTTGAAAAATATTTTTTTAATAATATTGAAAATTAAATATTTATTTTTTAAAGTTAAACATTATAACTTGCATTGGTCAATGGTAAATTAATAGTGGTTAATTGTCAAATTGATTGCTAGAGTCTTTGATAAAACTTATTTTATTATCTAAATGGCTCTCTAGGTGAGATACCTGAAGAGTGCCCAAATACTCATACAATACTATTACATTATGTACATACTCAATGGAGAACAACCTAGTAATATAGGCTTTCACACAACCAGGGTGGTTTCAACCACTCCCTAGATAGTAGGACCTGAGACCTAATATTAGAGTCTCAATCCTATCCTTAACTAACTCTATCTTTCTTCATTAATTCTAACACTCCCCCTTAATGGAGAAAGGGTACTAAATAATAACATACGTCTGTTGGTCTCAGTCTCAGCTATGCTTATAATGGTAAAAGATAGAGTTTTCATTTTTGTCTTCTTGCAGCAGAGCCCATACTTGTTCATTTGTGGATGAGGCTTTATCTTCACTTTCCTTGCCATGAGGTAGTGATATCTCTTCACCTCATTTCTTCCCCTGTGAAGGAAAACTTGAATTCTAATTCTCACCCTTCTCAGAATTATGGCAGGCTAGATAGGAGAATTTTCCTTCTCACTATTTAACGTGTCAATCATCTGAACCCCAACAATGATGTCTTTACCATTCATTACTGCAACTTCTGCGTTGACTTCATAAAGACATGGTGTTTCTAGCCATGCTTCAAGAAACTCCAATTCTTCTTCAAAATTCGTTGTTGTTTCTTGCCTCCCAATATCTGCACAAAAAAAATATTAGATTTATAAAGAGGACCACATTTACTTTCATCTTCCTGTTCCTTTAGGAGAGCTTTCATTTCACCATCTCTCCATACTTCATCCCTTTCTGCTGACATAATTATGCCTTCATCCTCTTCACCCAGTCTATTGCTACAAGCATGTTCTGCACTTGATCTGTTTGTGAAGATAGGCCTTCCTTCTCACCAAAAAGTGATTCATCAATAAGATGTTTTTCAATCATCAAATTGATCCACTCATCATGAAGTATATAAGTCTCATCAAATTTGATTTATGCATCTCGACAACTTTCAGGTTCTACAATAAAGGATGTGTTTTCATCATTACAAGTTTAACACACATTCATCACCCATCACTACCTCTTAATTTTCATAATCAAATATGGGATCATTTTCAAGAGCAATATCTTCAGCACCATTGCCCTCATTCAAACAATATTTCATCTCTAAAACATCCCATAAAAATTTTGTATTAAGAATCTCTCCATATTCATATATTATGCTGAGTATGATGTTGTCATCTACTGTAGATGTTATAAGACTTAATGCTAATGCATCTCCACTATCATTAATAACATCTTCGACATAATCCAATAAATTTACCTTCCATAGTATTGTTTTCATTTCATTTGCCCATATTTCATAATTCATACGTGAAAAAGATGGTAACTCTGGCATTAACCATTTAATAATCTCACCAAATTCCAAATCTGCATCTTGATCAACAACTGGTCCATCACCATCAACATGAAAAACATCACAAAATTTAGCAAAACAATATTTTGCAATTCCCTTTTGATGTTTTCTCCTAAATTTTCTTCGAGACTCTTTCAATTTACTTTGAAGACCCATTTTCTCCCCTATCAATTTCGGATTAGGAAATCGATCCACCACGCTCAAATTCTCCACCTGCACTCAACTATCTCCACCAGCTCTATGACTCCACTGACAAGTTAAACAGTTTCCTCTTCAAGCAAATATGCCTCTCTAGAGGAAGTCTGTATGCAGACACCACTCCACTCACACAGGGAGATTTCCTCACAATGCTGGCAGCATCCCATGGCTCTCACCAGCCCCAGGCAGATCACTTCACATGTAGTTCCACAACAGCATCCACAACTACTTTAGAGCAATCCAGCAAGCACGTAGCTCGATCACCAGGTTATGCAGACCTCCACCAAGCACTCAGATCTTCACATATCTGCACAATCTGGATACACAATGCATGTTGCTTCTCCACGCAGTGCACAAATCAAGCAGCACTCAAAACACACAGGCCCCTCTTCCACCATTCCTAGCAGATGTGACCCTGTTGTGCAGCTGAAATTGAATCACCGTCCTGAGATTTCCGCACATGGTGCATGTGTTCAAGTTCTCCTCATTTTCAGTCATGCATGCATCGCAAACCCAACTGGATTCCTTCATCACTCCTTTGCTTCTCTTGCACTACCATATGACCTCGAGGCCTAAATATAATTTCAACAATTTTCTGGATGTTACAAGAAATATTCGAAAAAATAAATTGGGTGTTCACGCCAGATAGCGGGTGACTCCTCCATGTGGCCTCCTGAATGAGGATCACGTTGCTCTAACCTCCAGCATGCAACCCTCACAACTCAATTTCGACACCACATAGTCAATTTCGCCACTGTCTTGAGTGATCTCAGCCTCCTCACTACCGACTCCTCAGCTTTGACGATGGCTCCTCTATGCAAACCTCAATACATGCCACCACCACGATTGTTGATTTAGGAAACCCTGATATGTTGAGGGGAAGCAAAATCACCACAACCAACAACACGTCAATCAGAGCCACAAATTACTCAGGCAGATTTTTAAGACGAGTCGTTGAATTCCTCGATCTCCTTTGCCTCATCCCAGTTTTTAGCAGTGATTTGGCCTCTAACATGGAAACCTCACAAATTGGTGGTTAGAGGTACCTATCAAACAGACCTCAAACAAATTTGCCTTTGCTATTGCGACCATGGGATTCACTTCCTCACAAGTTACGCTCAATCCAATAGCCAACCTTGTTGTGCTCCACAATGACGGCTTCCTCTGGAGGCAACCTTCTATTCTCCACACCGAGCCACTGATCAGCCTTCAAAAAAAGCAAGCAGATCCATGATCTCGATGTTAGGCAGCCTCCTCTACATAGTTGTAGTTCTCAATTGATCAGCAGATCGACACGCAGATCTGGGCTTGCCGATTTCTCCTCCACAACTGTTCGACCTCCACTCTATCAAATGATAGGGCCTCCCTCAGGCAGGTGCGAGCTCCTCTCTGCCTCTTCTTCTATCTGCAAATCCATCGAATCAGCCAACTCAACCTCCATAGCTGGTCCTCTTAGTGTGAACTCCTTTCACCCTAGCAAACTCACACAACACACAGTGCCATCCTCCATGCCCACCAGCTCCTTCACGCATAAAGGGTGGGCTCTTCGTGTGGCAAGGTTGGGGAAATATCCCCCTTCTATAGGCAGCCTCCTCAAAAGAAAACACAGTCCACTGTTTTCCACACAACTTCCAGGTACACGCAGCCTGTAAAAAAATGCAGCCAGCACATTCGTTGCAACTACCTTTCCTTGGATCCGTGACTCGTTGCTGATGTACACCGAAATCCTATGACGATTCATCGCCGAGGTGCACCAAAATCCTGCGACGATGCAACAAATTGAAAGTGCGTGAAGTTCACAAGAGACTCATCACGGCTACTCTTTTCGTCTCCCTGAGATGACGACGCAATTACTCTTCAGCCCCAAAATGACAATGTTGTGTTCCTCAACTCAGCATACAGGCCTCTCCTTCTTGCAGCTCCGATACCATGATAAAAAATGATTTTATTATCTAAATGGCTCTCCAGGTGAGATACATGGAGAGTGCCCAAACACTCATACAAAAAAGTGTGATCATATATGCTATCTTTTGAATACTACATCTTCATAGGGATAAAATTTCATATTGGAAAATTTGTTTTATCACTTAGCAATTGTTGGGCACAATTTGGCACACAATCTAACATTGGTAGTTCATTGTTTGCATAGTTTTCTCACTACTGTAATAAGTGATTTTAGATCTGATATATCTCTAACTAATTTGTCATAAGAGGGTTAGTTAGCCTGTATTTTCACTTGGCAAGTCTCTAAGTATTTCATTGGTCATAATTGGTTTTACATGCTTGCTACCTTCTTGATCTAAAGTGGTTTACTTGTTGTTGTCCTAAGAGTTTAGTAATTACTCATAAGATGTGCAATCTCTCTTTGTTCATGCTTTATTCTTGCTCATTTTTCATGGCTTTTTAGGAAATTGACTTAAGTGCACTAACACATTTGTTGTTGTGAGTTGATCCACAAGTTTCAAGTTCACATCTAATAAACACTCACTAAAGCACTCTTATTTTAAAATATCTTGTTGTTAAATATCTTAACTCTATTTGGGAATATTAGTATCTTGAGATTTAAGTCATATTGCCTCTTGATATCTAATTGTGTTGGCAAGTGATAAATTGACATTTGAGTATCTTGTTCTAATTGTGTTATGTAAACATTGAGGTAACTCTTTTTTTCTTGAGTATCTTGCAATCCAATTGTTTAAAGAGAATTGCTAAAGGAATTGTTGGATAGTTTCTAAATACATTGATATATCTATCTTAAACATTGATATTGATATATGATCATTGGCATATACCTTATTTTAATCTCTTGAGGATCTTGAATTATTATCACTGGTTAAGTGTTGCAATATTGTTATCATTGGAAAATTTTATCTTTGGGTTGTTTCAATATTGGCACTTTCTTGGTCATAAGATTGTTTCATAATTTTAAGCACTCTTGTCATAAGAAGCTAATCCTTACTTAATTAATTAAGCGTTAAGCCAATATTAAACCAAGTGCTCACTCATGTCCTTTGCATAAGCATTCTAGGCCTAGTTGCATTAATAATTTACCTCCAAGCCTAATCTTGGTTGATAGAATTCTAGGGCCACCCTTTGTCACCTAGCTTGAGGGATCAACACCATTTGAGTGGTTAACACTGTGACCTTGTAGTCGTCAAAGCTACAGTCTTTGTAGTGCCAGAGGTGCTAGGTGGTCGGGACATAGGGTGAGGTATCGTTAATCAAACATTTTCTTGCTTCTGTTGGCTTCCACCCCGCAATCTACTTAAATACTGGTCTCAAAATAGTTAAGAGGAAGGTTCATTTAGACTAGGCATATAACTTAAAAATGACCAAGATCCTTGTATTTCATCTAGATCTTATGACTTGCATCTCATATAGGTTAATGAAGCATCTAAGCAGTAGTTGTTTATAATAAGCAATAATTTTGAGTCCATAAGGCACTGGTCTCATATCTGAATCTAATCTAATCTTTGAGTCTTGTTAAATTTAACCAAGTAGCTAGGCCACTCAATCATATCTCCTGATCTTGTTGGTTAACAACTTGCCTTAAACCTTCACATTTCCATAGGGACTATCCCCCCATAGCTTGATATGGGAAACAACTAGAACAGAGTGGGCGGGGATCAAAGTGACAACCCCTGTCCTGAGCCATTGTCGTGGTGTTTGTACACTATGAGCGACAACATTTTTTGGCATTGTTGTTGTGGATATCTTATTCTCGGTGCCTCAAAGGCATATTAACAATATTTCATCTTTCATATTTTCATCACCTTATCTTTCTTCATCTCACTAATCCTTTCATCTTGTTTATTCACACTTTTAGCACCTGGAAATTTAGGTTGGTTTCCTGTTTGGGTGGAAACTCCACTTGTTCAACCATTCACAAGAACTTACTCTAGAAGAAACCCTAGTAGCTTTCTTAACGCCATTCTTGATCCTAAAAGCGTTCTAGGAGCTCAATTAAACAAATTACATTCTAGAGAGCATTTATTATTTCTCGTATAGGAGGCCCTCCTTGATCTTCATTTGATTTTCATTAATCCTATCAATAAAGGCATCATGGGTGGTTATTACAGGCCTTGCAACTTCACAAATGTACAAGGATATCCTCACAGGATTCCATATGAATCCACCATGAGTAGGCTCCCAAACTTCCAAGGGAACAATGCCACCAATGTTGAAGCTCATATAAGAAATTCAACACATTTGTGCAAAGATTCGCTCATGCTACCACTTACAATCATGAAGATGTCAAAATAAATTTATTTGTTCTATCATTAGAAGATGGTGCCCTTTACTGGTTTCATGATAAAGTAGATAATTCCTTTGACTCCAGAAAGGCCCTCGCTAATGCATTCAAAGATAAATGTAGCGATACGAGGGAAGGAAAATACTTAGTCAAAGAGCTTAATACCATAAAGAAAAGAGAGAATTAATCAGTGGAAGAATTCAACGAGAGATTTAATGGTCTTTTAAAGGATATGACTCAAGATTACAAGCATCCTGAAAAGACAATTTTAGAGTAATATCTTGAGGCTTTTAATGGTGATACCCATTATGAGATTAGACGTGCGAAGCCTGATACTTTAGATTTCCAAAAATACAACTGAAGAGTTGGATAAGGACAGGAAGGCTTCAGCTAAATCATAAATCCCAGGTTTTGAAAGAGGTCTAATTAAATCTAAGGGAAAGAAAATAAAATAAGAAGAACCAAAATCAGTCAAAGAATTGACCTTAGTAATTAAAGAAATGAAAATTGAGCATGCCAAACAAATAAGTGATATTCAAATTCAGTTAATACATATGGAGAGAAGTCGAATTCCGAATATGTCACCCAAGAAATAATAATAACAGGGGTAACAACAATCCTTGGCCAAGAAAGAATCCCCCTAGTGATCAAAGGACCATTACACCACTTGAGTCTACTAATGTTGTTGATGAACCTATACCTTTTGGCAGACCTTGTGAATGTTTCCATGAAGAAAGTACACATGCCTTTGCTAAAAGAATCTTAGAGAAAAGAAGGAATCAACAAAATAATAATGCAAGTCAAGATGACTCTAAGGAAATTCAATGTGCCGACATGATTTCTTCATCCTTCGTTGCCAATAAATTCAGTGAAGAAAAGGACCCCATCATTCATTCATACAGTGAAAATCCATCTTAGGAACAAATTTTAGGAATAACTAAAAGTAAAGGTTACACATATCAGAGGAAGGGTAAATATCATAATCATAATAAACAAGTTGCTTCTGAAAGGTATAAATTTGGATTAAAGGTGGATAAGGTTGCATGGATTAATAACATCAAAATGTGAGTCTCAATATTAGAAATTTTGAAGATCCCATCGCAAAGAGTTTCATTCTTCAAAGCTTTAGGAATTTCTCAACAAGAAAGATTCGATACTTAGCCCAAGGATTAAGAAATTAAGTTGAGATATTTAAACTACTTTATGACTAATGAGGACCGTCAAGCCTTTTTTCTGACATTAGATATTAATGACCATCTACTTCACAATTGCATGCTTTATTCTGGTGCATCAACAAATGTTATGACTAATAAAGTTATAGAAAAATTGAACTTAATAATGTCTAGACCCTACCATAACATTTTCTCAATGGATTCTAGAAAAGTTGAAATCCTTGGTGTGGTTAAAGATCTACAAGTCTCCTTGGCTGATTACCTATACAAGATCATCAGCATGGATATAGAAGTGATTGATGCGCAAGATGTATGGGGAATGATTCTTTCCAGAAAGTTTGCAACTGATTTAGAATGGTCTATTCAGATGGATCTATCTTATGCCATTATTCCCGTAGCAGCAGGTGGAATGGTTAGATTATAGAAAGAGTGGAAAGAAGATACCATGTGGAAGTTCCAAAGAGATTAGAGAATGGAGAAGAAGTTGTGCCACAAGATCATCCACCGCATTTAGAATTTGGAATTTATCTAGCTAGTATACCAATTTTTTTCACCATATCTTCCATCCTACTTTCAGAGAAGAAATAGAATGAGAGTTTATTATGATAGAGGTATTCAACACAATGATCAAATTCTTCAACAACCAAAGAGGGTATATTTTTGGCAAGGGACACCCGATAAGCAGCACGTGGATTCACTAGTCAGCGAGAAGATTCTCGAGATTGTGCCACATCGATGACATTTGCTACCATAGGGAATCGTTTGTATAGTATCTCTAACCCTATTCCTTTTCATTTATTTTCATTAGTTAGTTTCATTTCATGCAATTATGTTTTAATATTCTTTCCCAGTTTGATTAGAGTATAACTTTTATATTCTAGCCTATTTATTATATATGCATTATGATTTCGATTTTGAATAAATATCTATTCTATGGAATTTTATTTTCTTGGATGAAATATTCTAGGGTTCTCACGTTACTTCATGAAAGCAACGAATCCCCATATGGAACCATAAGTTGCACTCATTTTTTTCAAACTTCCAAGGAAGCAGATGTACCAATTTTTCAAAGGATTGAGAACATCAGGACATCGGTTTATTGAGCCATTATAAACCCATTCTTTAAATTTGTAATTTAAATGATACTAGTAAGATGATGTATGTATGTAAAAAACTAGGTAAGCCTATTATTTTTGCAAAAAATCATCCTAGGAGGTTTTTCGTCTCATTGATTCATGTGTGTTTCTAAACATCGATGGTCGGTAAAGTTTTTCCCTCCAAACTCACCCCAAAGCTAGGGTCAAATTTGTTGTCAAAGTCTTAGGTGAGTCCTAATGTTTTAGTCCAGTCTTATGTAAAATTAATTTGGGAATAATTTAAGCTAATTGACTAAATTACTTTATTACAAATCACTTGGTTTGCTAGATCATGTTGTGTCACAGAATCAAGTGTGTAATTTGAGGGTATATACTGAATGGGTGTTCCTCTTTTGAAGGTTGAAAATGTAATCATCTTATATAAAAAAAATATTTTAGTGCATGGTCCCTCATACTTAGACACCATGGCTAAAATATTAAAGGGTGGAAAAAATATTTAATCCCCTCAAGTGTCAATTAATTTTTTTTTCTAGCAAAATTTAAATTAACCCTAAGCTAAAAAACTAATTGATTAGATTCAAATTTAGAGTCTTAGAGATATTAAATTCTCCAAGTGAAAAATTTCAATGGTATCAAAGAAATTAATTTTTGGAGGACCCCCACCAAAAAGGGAAGGAAATTTCAACAAAAAAAGGACCCTTAGGCCTTGGTGGTTAAGTCAAAGTCATTTTTTTGAGGAGATTAGCTCAAAATAATTAATTTTGAGCTAATAAAAAATGGGTTAAATGAGATATGAAAATTCCTCAAATATAAATATTTTCAATAATGGAAATTAAAATATGACCAATATTTTTCTATGACTGGGATTATTTTGACGGGAATCAAGCCAACTAGTTGTTATTTTTCCACTTGGAGGATTTATCTATAGATTGAGAGTCATTTGTCTCTCAAGGCATCTTTTTTTTGCTTATGTAACTCTAAAAAGCTTATGTAAATCACTGTGCCACTGGGAGCATTGGAATAATCATAATAAAGACTTTGGTATGCAGTTCATGGTGTCTCAGATTTGATGATTTGTGGTATGAGTTGTGTACGTGCATTCCTATATTGTGCTTTATAAATATTTTGATTTTTATTTCATTCTAGGTGATATGAACATTATATTGGTGTGTTATGGGCTTATCTTAGGTGATCTTATTCACTAGGTGTTCTAAGGACTTGCTTTTCATAAATATATAGTGTTTGCAGGTTCCCTAGGCCTTGCAATCCAAGTTCACAAACTTTGGATAAATGTTCACTGTGTTTGGACTCTAATTACTTTTATTGTGTTCTAACTTTGCTAAGGTTGTAATTTCTCATTTATCTTTCAGAATAGATTTAGCCACTACTAAACTTTTATAAAATTCCAAAAAAATGTCAAGAATTTTACATGTATATTTTGTGACTATAATTTGTATAATACATTTATCAATTTTTTTTTTCTAATCTTGGTTTTGTAGTTGGGGTTTGAATTATTTTTAAATTTTTGTATATATTGGGGTTTTGGTTATTTTTATTTTCATTTGTGCAGGTGAGATCAAGTGATAAGAGCTGGATTACAACTAGATCTAGGTCCTTAAGGGTAAGATCTAGCATCTAATTTTTTATTTTTTATTTTGCAGGGCCATCCATTGAATATTTTGCAATAAAATTGAAGATCTCAAGCAAATAATTTTTTTAGAGCAAGGATTTCAATTTTAAGGGCTCACGGACCTGAATCTCTCCCCTCCAAGCATAATGTCTTCCTCCTAGGGCCTTATGTTAGCCTTCCATGCCTCCTAGAGGTTGGACACAAGTCATTTATGGCCTGGTCGTGGGCCTAGAAGGCCTCAAACCCATCCTAAGCCCTAGACGACAACCCTAGAGGGCTTGTTGTGGACCCTTAATGCCTTTATGGCCTAGCCGCAACCCTTCTAAGGATTTTTCCTCCTTCCTCTGCCCTTCGCTCTCCCTTTTTGGCCTCTTTTTTATCCTTTTCATCCTCTCTGCCACCTTCTTCCCTAGACGCTACGCCTTTTAGGCCTTTTCTAGCCCAACGCTAGCTCTATTGGGCCTAGCGTTAGCCTGCCTTGGCCTTAATTTTCCCTCTATCCATCTCTAAAATTTCTAGACTGAATATTGGTGGGTTTTGTAGGAAGAAATTGGCTCAAATCTTGTGTTTTTCACGTGGCATATTCATTTGAAAAAAAATGGATGAAAATAGGCAAATTGTCTTCAAGGCCTTAGGCCTAGGGTTTGATATCTAACCCCTTATTTTCTCACTTTTTTGTTACAAATGTAATAAATTATCCATGACAGTGATTTAAGTGCTCTACATACTCTTCTAAATAGTCCCAACACACTAAAAAATTCATGGTAAAATTTTGCTAGTGTTTTGGCTATTTGGGCATTGAATATTGGGCTTAGATCTATTTGTTTGTTGAATGGAATATATTTGCATAATAAAATAGATCAGATCTAGTATACTTTGGAAAGAACACATTAAGAGGAATAAATTTGATTAATGTGATGTCTAACATATTGCCTTAACATCTAAGTGTCTTAGGCATCAATCCTTTGGCATAAATCTCTAATTTATAGTGACTTATAACTCTGCATAACAGTGTGATCAGATCTGATATCTTCTGAATAATACATCTTAAGAGGGCTTAAATTTTATGATTTTATATTGGGAAAGTTTTTTTATCACTTAGCAATTGTTGGGCACAATTTGGCACACACTCTCACGTCCAACAATTTGGCACACACTCTCACATTGGTAGTTCATTGTTTGCATAATTTTCTCACTATTGTAATAAGTGATCTCAGATCTGATATATCTCTTAGTAATTCATCATAAGAGGGTTAATTAGCTTGTATTTTCACTTGACAAGTCTCTTAGCATTTCATTGGTCATAATTGGTTTTACATGCTTCCTAATTTATTGATCTAAAGTGGTTACTTGTTGTTGTCCGAAGAGTTTAGTAATTTCTCATAAGATATAAGATCCCTCTTTGTTCATGCTTTATTATTTCTATTGTTTCATGGTTTTGTAGCAAATCTACTTAAGTGCATTAACACATTTGTTGTTGTGAGTTGATCCACAAGTTTCAAGTTCACATCTAATAAATACTCAATAAAGCACTCTTATCTTAAAATATCTTGGTGTTAAATATCTTAACTTTCTTTGGGCATATTACTATCTTGAAATTTAAGTCATATTGCCTCTTGATATCTAATTATGTTGGAAAGTGATAAATTGGCATTTGAGTGTCTTGTTCTAATTGTGTTTCATAAACATTGAGGTAGCACTTTCTTTCTTGAGTATCTTGCAATCCAATTGTTTAAAGAGGATTGCTAAAGGAATTTTTGGATAATTACTAAACACATTGATATATCTATATTAAAAGTTGATATTGATAGAAGATCATTAGCATATACTTTGTTTTAATCTCTTCAGGATCTTGAATTGTTATCATTGGTTAAGTTTTGTAATCTTGTTACCATTGGAAAAAATTATCTTTGGGTTGTTTCAATATTGGAACTTTCTTGGTCATAAGATTGTTTCATAATTTCAAGTACTCATGTCATAAGGTCAAGTCTAATTTTGGGTATCGAGCTTAGCCCATCTAGGGTTCATGGCGCGCGGGATTGGGTAGGTTGGAGTTGCAAGAATCCCCTGCTTGGCCAAACCCATGGCCCACGAGCCTGGGTGGGCGAGGGCTTTGTGTAGCTCTCACCCACCTAGACCTATGACCCATGGACCCTGGGCGACTTAAGCCTAATTCTCCCTGGGTCGTGGGTCGCGGGCCTAAGTGGGAAGGGATTGCATGTAGTGCTCACCTAGCTAGTCCCATGATCCACGTGCCTTGGGTGGGCCAAGTCCAATTCTCCCAGGGCCCGTGGGCTACAAGCTTGGGAAGGTGGGCATTGTAAAAAGCCCCCACTCACTTAGGCACTTAGCCCATGGGCCCTAGGCAGGCGCTACAGGAAGCCCCCACTCGCTTAGGCGCTTGGCCCACGAGGAAAAAGGGCAACATACCAAATTTCAAAGAATGTGGCTTGGCCCTTTCCAAATCATAGAAGTCATAGGTTCGTCCCCTTTCATGTTCCAAGACTTAACAGGAAGGAGAGATTCTTTACTTGTTAACGATCAAGTTCTCAAGAAATATTTTCCTTAGAAGATCATTTTTCTATTTTGTAGATAAGATTTTTATTTTCATAAAACCAGTTGTGAATGGTTACATTAGGTATTTACGAAAAAGATACCAATTCTCTTTCAGATTTTTGAGTTTTCGCTTATATAAATAGCAAATCTTTTGGAAAATTGATCTTTATTATTGAAATATACAGTTAAAGACTCTACCTAGATATGATACTAGTGAAAACTCACTAAATGTGATGAAAACAACCTTTAGTGAGAAATTGTTTTATATCAGTGCAATGAAAGGTATCAATAACAAAATAAAGATTCTCTGTAGAACAGCTCTTTCCGAAAACTCTACTATTGTTGTCCAGAGCTATCTTAAGGAAACAATGACTTCCTCCCTACTAAGGAAATCACAACTTTCAGAGGAACAATCCAAGGATACACTTTATCTTAAAGAGTAAGAGGTCTCATCACGAGCCGGCTTATCATAATCACAAATATTATAACTTGCTGACTTTGCCAATACTCCATACCACAACAGGGCAATGACTCAAGATTGTTGCAATCAAAAGGCAAGGGGTCTCATCACGAGCTACCTTGTTCAGCGAAGCTATAAATCAAGTGAATGATTGTGTCATAAATTGGCTATCAAACCAAGACATTGTTCTTTAAGAGTAAAAGAAAATCAAATCAATAAGTGTGGATGTGGATTCTTCTTTGGGAATTGTAGGTTTCTTTAAGTAGGATACAAGATCATTGCTGGGTAACAGGTAACCCTATCGAGGCTATGAACACCTACTGGCAGTAGAGGCTCTACCTACGACAAATGAGCATATTTAAAACTTGTTTATAGAGAAGACTTTGTTTTATCTTTACAAACCAAGTAATGACTGATGTAAATACAAGGACTAGATTGAGGAAGAAAATAATCAAAGTTGAAATATAGTTGAAGCAAAATATCATTGACAGGTTAAAACATAATGTACTTTATCTTTCTATAATAAATTTTAACTTTCTGGGAAATTTTCTGTTTTGGAAGTTTAGAAAATTCAAAATAAAGACAGAGATAATTGGTTCTTCCAAGTGAATCGCCAATTGTTGTGGCCACCAACAACCCCCCCTTCTCATTTAGTGTTATTACTAATACTAAATAAGTGGGGACCCTTAGTCAAAAAATATAAAAATGAATTAGTGCTTGTATTTCCTTTCAATAAATCTTACCATCATAAACTTAGGAAAATACCTTTGAAAACTCTAAAAAGCTTAAGTTTCATGATGAGGAAAGATAAAATCACTCCTAAAGAAATCTCGCATCGCGAAAGGGATAACAGGATGCCTTCTTACAATCCAAACTCTAAGATTGTGAGATTGTGATGCGAGATCACATATTAAAAAACATATATATCGCATCGCATGCCTTAAAGCGCATTTCTGCTGGAAAACCACAGAAAACAGCAATATGCGATGGCGCATATCGCAAAATCGCACCTTGCAAGAAATACATTAACGCAAAATGAACACATATAACAATTATGCAATATTACGACCATGCAATATTGTGATATCGTGATAAAACGATAAAACGATCTTACAAAAAAAAATAAAGTTGCGATATTGCGATCTCGCGATAATGTGATACAGCGACCTGCGATATTGCAAATCAAATCGCAAAATCCCTCCATCGCAAAATCTTTTGGCTCATTATTCAAGAAAAACTTATTTTCATAAAACGAGACCTGGTTATGTGCTTTAATGCTAATTAATGAGTTAAGTTGCCAGTTGTTAATGAGATATGGTTTTGTGTTTATCGAAGATCCAGTTCACGTAAGGTGGTGTACTTTTGCATGTCTTCAGTATTTTAAAGCTTTCCCGTCACTGTTTCTTATCATTACTCTCACCTCACTTGTAAACTGCAGGAACGAAAAACAAAGAAATATACAAAGCAGTATATAGGATACTATGGAGAAGAAAGGCAAGGCTCCGATGTCTGAAGACAAAGAAATGGAGCCCTTGTACACATACACTGTATGCAACAGAGACGCGGATATTTCCACTTAGGAAGGCATTTATAATCTAATTGAGGAAGAGAACTCCAAGGTAACAGAGTTTATGGCTATTGCGGGCTCACAGAATTCTTTTGAGGCATCAGGTGCAGATTTAGCCTATTCGTTCTTGCACCGGATAGTGGCAAGGCCCAAAATTCTCCCCTGCACAGATATGGTTAAATGGGTACTCGAAAGCGCCGACATTAAGAACAGATAATTTAGGACTCAGGGTCAAGATCTCTCAGAATCATTATTTTCACAAGATTTCAACTTTGCATCCGCTAAAAGAAAGCACGCAAGAGGCGAAAATTGCACCAAGGAAGCCCGGATCAAGAAACGGAGGCAGTTTCCGATGTGTGATTAACGCCTAGCACTAATCGCGCATCACTGGGTAAAACTTCTCGAAATGGAAAGCTTCTAACTACTCAGCTACCTGTACGCTCCAGAAATTCGGAAAAAGTATGTTAAAGATAAAAGGTAAAAATTGAATCCGAAAATCAGCGGTAATAATCAGAAATATCCTCAAAGTATTTGGTGAAACCACACAGCCAGTATATTACTCTCGAAAGCGTCATCAATTCTGCCAAAAAGATGGTGCCAGCTCTTGCTGATTCCATTTTTTCAGCACAGTTAAAGGCTGAAGTCGGTCAACCGACTCTTCTCAAGCAAATGCTGAATGCTTGCGATTCTAAGGAGAAGATACAGAAAATAATTAGATGTTAGTTTTAGATTTAATTTTATAAATAGTTTTTGCTTTATTTTTTCCTAGAGAGAGGATGGTCATTTAAATCGTATCTTATAATTTTGTAAATAGTTATTTTTAGATGTAATTAGTAGTATTTAAACCCTTCTCATGCATTTAGAGAAGGGTCCAGAAATTGATCAAAAATTTGTCCTCAAAACATGCACTTTTGCACCCTCCAAGGAGGTTTTGATGAATGAATGGAACATGATTTATTGATTTTTTCATTTGATATCTGCTACTGATGTTGCACTTCTGTACTCTTAGTAGATGTTGGATTAAGAAGAGATAAATCGTTATTGCTTGAAGCTCATGAGTAGAACTAGTTATAAATGGTACTTCTATCTCTTAACTGCTTCTATTTCCTGTGTTAAAGTGATATTCAAGTTCATTTGTTTATATATTAATGCGTGAATGCTTGAGTTATCATTTGGCACTTTTGTACGGTGATAGCTATTTAATTATGCTTAATGTATGAATAGCTTATTGTGCGATATGTTTTTCACAACTGTTTCGTCTAACTTTTTATGCGAAGTGGTTCATCCATATTGAATTCTTTTCTTGTAACAGTTGAATAATCTTTATTACCGATTGTTATTTGAAATGATTTTAGATCGCATAGCAGAAAGATCACACCCCCGGTTAGTATAGACTTAGATATTTTTGTTTATTAGAATACAATTGTATGTCATTAGATTAAAGTTAGAATTAGAGCATCTTAATTAGGAATTGTTAGATCAGAAATATCAAATTCTACACAAACACACACTTGAATTGGGAAATTGGTCCCATATCCCCAGTCGGACCCACTATACCAAACGGAAAAGGAGCTACCAACCAAGTTCCGGACTGGGCGGGTATCCCCCTTGTTGTAGACCCGATTTTCGGGGCTTCAACAGGTGGTTAAGTCAAAGTCAATTTTTTGAGGAAATTAGCTCAAAATAATTAATTTTGAGCTAACAAAAAATGGGTCAAATGAGAAATTCGAAAATTCCTAAAAAAAAATGTCAATGGTGGAGATTAAAACACAATCAAATATTTATTGACGACCGAGATTATTTTGACGGGGATCAAGCCAACTAGCCGTTATTTTTCCACTTGGAGTATTTATCTATAAATTGAGAGCCATTTGTTCTCAAGTCATCTAGTTTTAGCTTATGTAACTCTAAAAAACTGATGTAAATTATTGTCCCACTCAGAACGTTGAAATAATCATAATAAAGACTTTCGGGTGCAGTTCATGGTGTCTCTGATTTGATGATTTTTGGTATGTATTGGGTAGGAGAATTCCTATATTTCACTTTATATATATTTTGATTGTTATTTCATTTAGGTGATAGGAACATTCTTTTGGTAAGTTATGGGCTTATCTTAGGTGATCTAATTCACTGAGCGTTCTAACGATTTTCTCTTCAAAATATATAGTGTTTGCTGGTTCCCCAGCCCTTAGACTCCAAGTTCACAAACTTTGGATAGAGGTTGACTGTGTTTGGACTCTAATTATTTTTATGGTGTTCTAACTTCGCTAAGGTTGTAGTTTCTCATTTATCTTTCGGAATACATTTAGCCAATGCTAAAGATTTATAAAATTCAAAAAAAATCAAGCATTTTACATGTATATTTTGTAAATATAATTTGTATAATAAATTTGTAAATTATTTTATTTTTCTAATCTTGGTTTTATCGCTGGGGTTTTTTGGGGTTTGCATTATTTTTAGATTTTTGTATATATTGGGGTTTTGTGTATTTTTAATTTCTATTGTGCTTGTAAGATTAAGTGACAATAGCTGGATTAGAGCTAGATATAAGCCCTTTAGGGTAAGATCTAGCCTCTAATTGTTTTTTTTGTAAGGCCAGCCATTGAAGATTTTACAATAAAATTGAACATCCGAAGCAAATAAGTTTTTTAGAGTAAGGGTTTCAAGATTTAGAGCTCCCAAGCACGAATCTCTCCTCTCCAAGCCTAGTGTCTTCCACCTAGGGAAATGCATCAGCCTTTCAGGCCTCCTAGAGGTTGGTCGTAAGCCCAAAAGTGGCTTGACCTCCTCCCTTGGCCTCAAGTCAAGGGTTTCAGGCCATTTCTAGCTTAGCCTTGGGCCTAGAAGGCCTCGACTCCCCTCCTAAGCCCCATTCGACAACCCTATAGGGCTTATCATGGACCCTTAAGGCCTCTAAGGCATGACCACATCCCTTTTAGGACTTTTTCCTCCCTCCTCTTCCCTTCTCTCTCCCTTTTTGGCCTCTTTTTGATCCTTTTCAGCCTCTCTTCAACCTTCTTCTGAAGTCGCTAGGCATTTTAGGCCTCTTCTAGCTCAACTCTAACCCTATTGGGCCTAGTGTTATCCCTTCTTCATTCTAATTTTCCCTTTGTCCATCTCTAAAATTTTTGGATTGAATATTGGTGGGTTGTGTAGGAAGAAATAGGCTCAAATCTTGTGTTTTTTAGGTGGCATCTTAATTGGAAAAAATTTGGAAAAATTGGACAAGTCATCTTCAAGGCCTTGGGCCTAGGGTTTTCTCTCTAAAACCTTATTTTCTCATTGTTTTTCTATGGTTGTAATAAATTTTCCATAACAGTGATTTAAGTGCCCTAAAATCTCATCTAAATAGTCACACATTAAAATTCCATGGTAAAAATTTGCTAGTGTTTTGGCTAGTTGGGCATTGAATATTGAACTTAGATCTATTTGTTTGCTGGTTGGAATATCTCTGTATAATCAAATAGATCAGATTCACTATAATATTGAAAGAACACATTAAGAAGCATAAAATTGATTGATGTGATATCTAACATATTGTCTTAACATCTAAGTGTCTTGGGAATCAATCTCCAATTTATAGTGATTGATATCTTTATTAAAAAGTGTGATCATATATGCTATCTTTTGAATACTACATCTTAATAGGGCTAAAATTTCATGATTTCATAATTTCATATTGGAAAATTTGTTTTATCACTTAGCAATTGTTGGGCACAATTTGGCACACACTCTAACATTGGTAGTTCATTGTTTGCATTATTTTCTCACTACTGTAATAAGTGATTTCAGATCTGATATATCTCTAAGTAATTCATCATATGAGGGTTAGTTAGCTTGTATTTTCACTTGGTAAGTCTCTGAGCATTTCATTGGTCATAATTGATTTTACATGCTTGCTAATTTCTTGATCTAAAGTGGCTTACTTGATGTTGTCCTAAGAGTTTAGTAATTACTCATAAGATATGCAATCTCTCTTTGTCCATGCTCTATTCTTGCTCTTGTTTCATTTTTTTTTAGAAAATTGACTTAAGTGCACTAACACATTTGTTGTTGTGAGTTGACCCACAAGTTTCAAGTTCACATATAATAAACACTCACTAAAGAACTCTTATTTTAAAATATCTTGGCATTAAATATCTTAACTCTCTTTGGGCATATCAGTATCTTGAGATTTAAGTCATATTTCCTCTTGATATCTAATTGTGTTGGCAAGTGATAAATTGGCATTTGAGTATCTTGTTCTAATTGCGTTATGCAAACATTGAGGTAACTCTTTTTTTCTTGAGTATCTTGCAATCCAATTGTTTGAAGAGAAATGCTAAAGGAATTGTTGGATAATTTCTAAACACATTGATATATCTATCTTAAACATTGATAGTGATAGAAGATCATTGGCATATACCTTATTTTAATCTCTTGAGGATCTTGAATTGCTATCATTTGTTAAGTGTTGTATATTGTTATCATTGGAAAATTTTATCTTTGGGTTGTTTCAATATTGGTACTTAATAATTTGGCACTTTCTTGGTCATAAGATTGTTTCATAATTTTAAGCACTCCTGTCATAAGAAGATAATCCTTACTTAAGTACTTAAGTGTTAAGCCAATATTAAACCAAGAGCTCACTCATGTCCTTTGCATAAGCATTCTAGGCCTAGTTGCATTAATAATTTACCTCCAAGCATAATCTTGGTTGATAGACTTCTAGGGCCACCTTTTCTCACCTAGCTTGAGGGATCAACACCATTCGAGTGGTTAACACAGTGACCTTGCAGTCGTCAGAGCTAGAGTCTTTGTAGCGCCAAAGGCACTAGGTGGTTGGGACACAGGGGGAGGTATCGTTAATCAAACATTTGCTTGCTTCCGTTGGCTTCCATCCCGCAATCTACTTAAATACATGTCTCAAAATAGTTAAGAGGAAGGTTCCATTTAGACTAGGCATATAACTTAAAATGACCAAGATCCTTGTATTTCATCTATATCTTAAGACTTGCATCTCATATAGGTTAGTGAAGAATCTAAGCGACAGTTGTCCATATGGTTACTCAGTATTAAATTACAATAAGAAATAATTTTGAGTCCATAAGGCACTAGTCTCATATCTGAATCTAATCTAATCTTTGAGTCTTGTTAAACTTAACCAAGTAGCTAGGCCACTCAATCATGTCTCTCGGTCTTGTTGATTGACAACTTGCCTTACACCTTCACATTTCCATAGGGACTACCCCCCATAGCTTGATATTGGGAAACAACTAGAACAGAGTGGGCGGGCATCAAAGTGACAACCCCCACCCTGAGCCATTGTCGAAGTGTCTGTACAATATGAGAAACAACATTTTTTGGCATTGTTGTTGTGGATATATTATTCTCGATGCCTCAAAAACATATTCTCAATCTTTCATCTTTCATCTTTTCATCACCTTATCTTTCTTCCTCTCACTAATCCTTTCATCTTGTTCATTCACACTTTTAGCAATTGGAAATTTAGGTTGGTTTCCTGTTTGGGTGGCAACTCCACTTGTTCAACCATTCACAAGAGCTTACTCTAGAAGGAATCCTAGTAGCTTTCTTAATGCCACTCTTGATCCTGAAAACGTTCTAGGAGCTTAGTTAAACAAATTACATTCTAGAGAGCATTTATTATTTCTTGTATAGGAAGCCCTCCTTGATCTTCATTTGATTTTCATTAATCTTGTCAATCAAGACATCATGGGTGATTATTACTAGCCTTGAAACTTCACAAATGTACAAGGATATCCTCACAAGATTCCATATGAATCCACCATGAGTAGGCTCCCAAACTTCCAGGGGCACAATGTCACCAATGTTGAAGCTCATATAAGAAATTCAACACATTTGTGCAAATATTCACTCAATCTACTACTTACAATCATGAAGATGTCAAAATTAAGTTATTTGTTCTATCATTAGAAGATGGTTCCCTTTACTGGTTTCATGATAAAGTAGATAATTCCTTTGAATCTTTAAGTGCCCTCACTAATGCATTCAAAGTTAAATATGGGGATAAGAGGGAAGGAAAATACTTAGTCGAAGAGCTTAATACCATAAATAAAAGAGAGGATTAATCAATGGAAGAATTCAACAAGAGATTTAATGGTCTTTTAAAGGATATGACTCAAGATTACAAGCATCCTGAAAAGACAATTTTAGAGCAATATCTTCAGGTTTTTAATGGTGATACTCATTATGAGATTAGACGTGCCAAGTTTTCTACTTTAGCTTTCCAAAAATAAAACTGAAGAGTTGGAGAAGGATAGGAAGGCTTCAGGTAAATCATAAATCCCAGGTTTTGAAAGAGGTCTAGTTAAATCTAAGGGAAATAAAATTAAATAATTAGAACCAAAATCAGTCAAATAATTGACCTTAGTAATTACAGAAATGAAAATTCAACATGCCAAAAAAATAAGTGATATTCAAAATCAGTTAATACATATGGAGAGAAGTTGAATGCCAAATATGTCACCCAAGAAATAATAATAATAGGGGTAACAACAATCCTTGGCTAAGAAAGAATCCCCCTAGTGATCAAAAGACCCTTACACCACTTGAGTCTACTAATGTTGTTGATGAACCTATCCCTTTTGGCAGACCTTGTGAAAGTTTCCATGAAGAAAGTACATGTGCCTTTGCTAAAAGAATCTTAGAGAAAATAAGGAATCAACAAAATAATAATGCAAGTCAACATGACTCTTAAGGAAATTCAATGTGTCGACATGATTTCTTCATCCTTCGCCACCAGTAACTTCAGTGAAGAAAAGGACCCCATCACTCATTCATATAGTGAAAATCCATCTCGGGAACAAATTTTATAAATTGCTAAAAGTAAAGGTTACACATATCAGAGGAAGGGTAAAGGTCAGAATCAGAATAAATAGGTTGCTTCTGAAAGGTATAAATTTGGATTAAAGGTGGATAGGGTTGCATGGATTAATAACATCAAAACGTCAGTCTCAGTATTATAGCTTTTGAAGATCCCATCAAAAAGAGTTTCATTCTAGAAAGCTTTAGGAATTGCTCAACAAGAAAGATTTGATACTTAGCCTAAGGATTAAGAAATTAAGTTGAAATATTTAAACTTTTATATGACTAATTAGGACCATCAGGCCTTTTTTATGACATTGGATATTAATGACCATCTACTTCATAATTGCATGCTTGATTCTGGTGCATCGACAAATGTCATGACTAAGAAAGTTATGGAAAATTTTAACTTAATAATTTCTAGACCCTACCATAATATTTTCTCAATGGATTCTAGAAAAGTTGAAATCCTTGGTGTGGTTAAAGATCTACATGTCTCCTTGGCTGATTACCTATACAGGATCATCACCATGGATATAGAAGTGATTGATGCGCCAGATGTATGGGGAATGATTCTTTCGAGAAAGGTTGCAACTGATTTAGGTGGGCCTATTCAAATGGATCTATCTTATGCAATTATTCCCGCAGCAACAGGTGGAATGGTTAGATTATACAAAGAAGTGGAAAGAAGATACCATGTGGAAGTTCCAAAGAGATTGGAGAATGGTGAAGAAGTTGTGACACAAGATCATCCACGACATTTTGAACTTAGAATTTTTCTAGCCAGTATATCAATTATTTTCATCATATCTTCCATCCTACTTTCAGAGAAGAAATAGAACGAGAGTTCAGTATGATAGAGATATTAAACACAATGATCAAATTCTTCATCAACCAAAGAGGGTAAATTTTTGGCAAGGGACACCTAATAAGCAGCATGTGGATTCACTAGTCATCAAGAAGATTCCGGAGATTGTACCACATCGATGACATTTGCTACCATAGGGAATCGTTTGTATATTATCTCTAATGCTATTCCTTTTCATTTATTTTCATTAGTTAGTTTTATTTCATGCAATTATGTTTTAATATTCTTTCCCAGTTTGATTAGAGTATAACTTTTATATTCTAGCTTATTTATTATATATGCATTATGATTTTGATTTTGAATCAATATCTATTTGATGGAATTTTGTTTTCTTGGATGAAATATTCTAGGGTTCTCACGTTACTGCATGAAAGCAACGAATCCCCATATGGAACCATATGTTGCACTCATTTTTCTCAAACTTCCAAGGAAGCAGATGTACCAATTTTTTCAAAGGATTGAGATCGACAAGACATCGGTTTATTGAGCCATTATAAACCCATTATTCAAATTTGTAATGTAAATTATACTAGTAAGACGATGTATGTATGTAACAAACTAGGTAAACCTATTATTTTTGCAAAAAAATCATCCTAGGAGGTTTTTCGTCTCACTAATTCATGTGTGTTTCTAAACATGGATTGTCGGCAGAGTTTTTCCATCCAAACTCACCCCAAAGCTAGGGTCAAATTTGTCGTCAAAGTCTTAGGTGAGTCCTAGTGTTTTAGTCCAGTCTTGTGTAAAATTAATTTTGGAATAATTTAAGCTAATTGACTAAATTACTTTATTACAAATCACTTGGTCTGCTAGATCATGTTGTGTCGCAGAATTGAGTGTGTAATTTGAGGGTATATACTGAACGGGTGTTGTATACTGAACGGGTGGCATATACCTTGTTTTAATCTCTTCAGCATCTTGAATTGTTATCATTGGTTAAGTTTTGTAATCTTGTTATCATTGGAAAAAATTATCTTTGGGTTGTTTCAATATTGGAACTTTCTGGGTCATAAGATTGTTTCAGAATTTCAAGTACTCATGTCATAAGGCCAAGTCTGATTTTGGGTATCGAGCTTAGCCCGCCTAGGGTTCGCGGGGCGCGGGATTGGGCAGGTTGGAGTTGCAAGAATCCCCTGCTTGGGCAAACCCATGGCCCACGAGCATGGGTGGGCAAGGGATTTATGTAGCTCTCACCCACCTAGACCTACGGCCCATGGGCCCTGGGCGACTTAAGCCCGACTCTCCCAAGGTCGTGGGTCGTGGGCCTAAGTGGGAAGGGGTTGCATGTAGCGCTCACCTAGCTAGTCCCATGACCCACGTGCCTTGGGTGGGCCAAGTCCAATTATCCCAGGGCCCGTGGGCTACAAGCTTAGGCAGGTGGGTGCTGCAGGAAGCCCCCACTCACTTAGGCGCTCGGCCCACCTAGGCAGGCGCTGCAGGAAGCCCCCACTCACTTAGGTGCTTGGCCCACGGGCCCTAGGCAGGCCAAATCTGATTTTGGGAATTAGATTTGGCCTACCCAAACCTGCTGCCCACGGGCCTTATGCAGACTAAATCTTGATTTTTGGAATCGGGTTTGGCTCGCCAAGGGCTAGAGGAGTCACAATTTTTAAATTTATTTATCTATTTTAATTTTATTTTACATTTTTTTTTAATGTTTCTTTTTAAATGTTTTACATTTTCTTTGTATTTTTATTTTAATTCCTTTTTAATGTTTTTGTTACTTTTAATTTTATTTTAATGTTTTTTTAATTGTTTTATATGCGTGTGGTTTTTCTTTAAAATTTGTTCAATATTTTTCCTTTATAGGTTTTTATTAGTTTTCATGTTTTTTATTTTTATTTTTAAAGATTTTATTTTTTTATGTTCTCTCTTTTTTTCTTAATTGTATGTTTTATTTTTTATTTTGTTATTTTTACTTTAAATTTTATTGATTTTTGTTTTTGAAAAAATAATTGAAATGTCATCATTTTTAGATATAAAATTCATTAAAAATCTATAAAATTTGTTATTTTTCCAATTTTTTTTAATTCAATTTTTCATAGGGATCTTTTATTTACCATGTAATTTTAAAAGAAAAGGCTCTAAAATACGTAATTTTTTAGTTATATCTATATGTAAAATGTGTATTTGTTGTCCAATGATTAAAATTATTATTTTTGGTGACAATTTTTTTAGATGTATTAAAGTATTAATTAACAATATATAAATATATAAAAAATCCTAACCTCAAAATATTAATGTTACTATTTTTTTTAACTTTGCAAAAGAAATTAAAATTTTCATTATAAAAAAACATTGCAAAAAAAATAAAAAACACATGTTTGGAAAACCCTTAAAAAACAAACATCTTAGGATGAAAAACAAGATAAGGAATAATACAGCTTGAAAAATAGTTAAATAATAAATATTTCAAAAATAAATTGTGCATACTTAGGACATAAGAAAATTTAAAGTGTCAAAAAATATGCCTTAATAAAAAATGTTGATGCTTTCAAAATCCACATGAAAATCACCAACATTTAAAAAAATGATTTATACTTAATACATTAGAAAACTTAAAGTGTCAAAAATAAGCCCTCTAAAAGAAGGGGCTGATACTACATCAACATTATTCAAAATCAGCATGAAATTCACTAACATTTAAAAAAATGTTCATACTTGATGCATAAGAAAATTTAAAGTGTTAAAAATATGCTCCAAAGAAAAAGTGTATTCTAAATCATCAATGCTCAAAATCAGATGATTGTTTGCTACCTCAAAAAAAGGCACTCGGTACAATTCCCGTTTCATAGTGTACTTTGTTAATTGCACTAATCAAATCAAAATGAAATTAATGAGTGGAAAAAAGTCCCATTCAATATGGCTAATCTACTAAATTTCCTATAGAATGAATGATTTTCCACACTTTTTGTCAATAGTACATACCAAAAAATTAAGCTACCAACAAAATTCAAGGTACACACAATTAGTTTCCTTAACTTGTTCACCTCTAAGTACTAGTCAATATCATAGCCAACAAATTTCTCGATAAAATTCATAAGTTTGCACAATTGTCTTCAGGAATATGCATCACTTGATATGAATCCCCACTAAATTTCAGTTAATGGGAATTAGTTTCCATAGAAATCAATCAAATGTCTCAATGAAGTGGTCAATTTCCTAGAAAATATTGGTGCCAACCATTTTTTTTTGTAGATAGAATCAATGAATTTACATGAATTTATTTACCATATGTCACATTGTACATACTTCCCACTAAATTTCATTTTGAATGAATGATTTTCCAGACTTTTTCAATAGTATATAGATTATACAATTGACTTACCAACTAACTTTGAACAATAAACAAATAATTTCCCTAAATTTCCTCAACTCTATTATCTCGTCAATATTTGCACTACTCAAATTCAAAATAAAATTAATGAGTAGAAGAAAGTCGACTACATTCAATATGACTAACCCACTAAATTTCATATAGTGGGAATAAGTCCCCACAACATTCATCAAATGTCCCAATGAAGTGGTCAATTTCCTAGACAATATTGATATCAAACATTTTTTTGTAAATATAATCAATGATTTTGCATGAATTTCTTCACTATATGTCACATCAGACCTGAATTTCCACTATATTTCATTTAGAATGAATGATTTTCCACATTTTTTCAATAATATACATATTATACAATTGACCTACCAACTAACTTTGAACTAGAAACAAATCATTTCCCTAAATTTCTTTAACTCTATTTTCTCATTAATAATTGAACTAATCAAATTCAAAATAAAATTAATGAGTGAAAGAAAACCCTATTCGATATGGCTAACCCACTATATTTCAAATAAATAAATAACTTTCCACACTTCTCTTTAGTAGTACTTACAAAAAAAATAAGCTACCAACAAAATTCAATATAAAGGCAATTAGTTTCCTAACTTGTTCACCTCTATGCACTAGTCAATACCAATGCCAATGAAATTCCAGATAAAATTCATAAGTTTGCCCAATTATTATGTGTCACTTGATATGTATCTCCAATATAATATCCCCCTCAATAATTCGGCAAATCCTATTTCCAACTCCACTGCATTATAAATGCAGTCTGACATGCAAGGGGAATAAGGGTTGCCTTGCTGCTAACATGCCAAAGTCAACTTTGAAAGGAATATAAATGCAAGGCAACCCCTATTCCCCTTGCATGTCAGACTGCATTTATAATGCAGTGGAGTTGGAAATAGGATTTGCCTCAATAATTCTTGCCCACTTTCCACGTTTTTCTTTATTACGTATGAGATTGATGTAACTAATGCAACAGTTACAAGAAGTTAAATTTGTGGTAACGTATAAAAGTGATTCTGTACGTTATGACCTATTTTCAAGATTCTAATAAAATTTCCACGCTTTAAACCAGTGGTTTCACAGGTTCTGCTACAATAACTTTCTCCAATAAAATATATGTCCAATCATCATCGAGAATGCAACGGTTGATTGTGTAACGTGCAGTGGTTGCAGCGCTTTAAATGAGCCAAAGACTGACTAATTTCGTGGAACCCAAAAAACGAAAGCGATGGTTTGACTGTTCACGATCCATTACCACACAACTAAAGGCGATCTTGTATTTTCAAACAGAAGTAGGCTAAACAGGAGTGTTCAAGAATCTTACAATCCATCAACCAAAGAGACTGCTTGTGCGGTATAACCCATCGTCAAACACAACACCAGATCTTCTTCCTTTTTGGTCTCTGAGTGCTTGCCCCCATCCATACGGTGTACCGACAAAATTCAAAAACATGACTTACTTCGATAACTTTGAACCCGTGAATACCATGATTTCTGCCTTCGTTTTCAAATTCCAAAAGCATTACTTCCTTGCACAACTTCTCCATGACTTTGTACCAGTGAATTCTATGATTTCTGCCTTTTTTTTCAGATTGTATTTAGACTTTTCTGTTGGGTATTTTTGCTTCTATGTTTGGGATGGATAAATACCAAAACCATACAATATAAAACACAGAGGCTATGCTCTGTTTCCTTTGCTCCAAGATCTTTTACACAGAGAAGTCTTTTTTAAAATTAATTACACAAGACAGAGTATTTCACCACCATAAAATTTCCATTCATTAAACAAAAACATTTACATATTCATCCTCTTTCACTCAGAGGGATTCACCAAAACATTTTCACAAGATTTACTCTGCCTCCTATGAAATTTTCACCACTGTGTGTAAATATTTCATTTACATTCACTGCTGTGTGAAAACAAAACTTACAGGGAGTTACAGGTTTACCTTTTCACCTGTGTGAAACAATACATGGTTTTCAACAAAACTATCCACTGGTTTCATTTACTTCTCCTCCTGCACTGCTGTGCATTCCTTTTTACTTCTTACATTACCAAGACAAAATTACTCTGCTGCATAAAACCTTTTACATTTCAAATCCAAAAAAAACTTTATGCACTTCTGTGCGTTTCCTTCATTTCTTACATTTCAAAATTTTTACCCTGCTGAGTTTCATATCATATCAAAAGGAGCTCTGTCTTTTTTCGGAGTTCCCCTGTTCTTCGTTCGCTGCTGCGAACACACATACAACTTCCCCGTATGCAACTCACAGAACACATTACCTTTTTTTTTTTACAATGCGCAATTACATATATGTTTTACAATCCCCGTGGTTTTTTTTTACATAACAAAAATTGGGGTCAACGCTCTTTCAAAAAACATATTAAAAAAAATAAAACTTACCTTATGGTTTCGGCCCATACTCCGTGTTAACTCGCCGTAAATAAAACATTTAAGACTTTACCAAAAAAAACTATGTCAGTGTATTAACTTAGGGTATGGGATATGGTCCACGCATCATTGATTTCGACAGAACCGTATGTACTTTGGACAGGTTAAACAGAGGTGTCCTTTCCAGAAGATCGAACGGCGGAGAGAGAAGCATCATGATCGGATGGATATCGGACAGGGTGAGTTGACCCAACGTTACCTTCCGATGGGTGTCAGTTGCTTATGTCACGGGTGCGTCACTGTTGGACAGTTGTCGGCATCGGACCACACTGTCCGGAAACAGCCTCATGTCGAAGAGTGGTGCGATATGATACCGGGCGGTTTAGGCTTGCTGCGGTGGTATTCTCCGTGCGTTGACCGCGCGCACGGTGAAATTATATTTTCAACACTGAGGTCACTCATCCACACAATGCCATTACATTCTGAGAATGGGAATAGTGAGGAGGAGAAGTTAAAGATGAGAATGGCTATCCATGTGGATGAATTCAAACATAAACTTGAAAGGGTTGATGAAGATTTAAGAATTTTTTAGAAACCAGGTGGATGGCTTCTTCAAGAATTTGGTGATTGTGAACAATGCTTTCATTCAGACTACCTCATTCTCATAACCATCACAAATTCTGTGTGCTTTTATTTACAATGTACACTGCATTGCCATGCCAGCCATCCGAGGCCCTGTTACCATGGCCACAGCAAGAGCTTGTCGATCTCGTCTCCACAGAGTCTGCCAAAGAGAGCATGCCGCAAGTGTATGAAAGAGAGCATGCCCTGCGATAAGAAGGGGGAACAACAAATTTCAAAACAAAGCGGGAAAACAAATTTCAAATTCAAATGGCCTTCCGGGAGGTCAAGTGCGGGCAGGCCGGATTACCTTCGCCGTGAGGTCAAGTGTGGGCAGGGAGCATTGCCGGAAAGCATGCATGGATGCATGAATATAGTATGCCGTGAGCATCGCCCGAAAGCATGCATGGATGCATGAAAATAGTATGCGGGATGGGAAATTCATAGTAAACAGTGATGTACAAACCATGTCAGGGGTGTAAGGACTATAACATAGTCGCACAAATAGCACTCACCGTGCCAGAATGGGAATCGCAATAACATAGATATAATATAGAATTGCATAAGATACGGGTAAGCATTAATCGCCCAATTGCTGTCAATCAATAGGGAAATAGAGATACGTATCCGTAGCCCATGATGTGCGTTAATCCACATTAAAAAAATCGATTCGCACCCTGCCGAAGTGACACAACATATAACCCATGTACAACATTCCGTAATTCAGATGCACCTACAATCCCGAAATCATAAAAGGGAAAGGGTAGATTGTCTTGGGCGTAGTCTAATCAATTTTTTTTCTTAAAAATCATGGAAATTTGGGTAATATCTTTATAAAATAAGATGTTTGTAAATCTAAGTTATCGATATTAAATTTCTTGTTTTTGTAAATTTAAGTTATCGATATTAAATTTCAAGATTTTAGATAGGTTTTTGATGGTGTTGAAATTATTTCCACCATCACAAGATTTTGGGTAGGTTTTGATGGTGTTGAAACCAATTCTATCATTAAAACCATGGTTCCATTCCAATACTCATAGGGCAAAGTTTCTTGAATTTATTTTCCTCGGATTCCCGCCACATTTGAAAGCCATGAATATTCTAGTTGATTTTAGAAATTACTACTACAATGGATGGAAACGATTATTACAATTGATTCAAACAAATTTTTATCAATGACATATTTGTACTTCTATTACTAATTACAATAAATAATTTTCATGTTATGTTATTGAGAAATAAAAAATCAAAGGATATTTTGAAAGCTTGATTGTCTACTCACTTTGTCCTTGAGATGACATTTAAATATCTATTGTATGTAATATGATACTTATACATAGAAATCCATATATTATAAAACACATGCGATTATATTTTTGCCTGAAATATTTTTACAATAAATATATATGTTGAGAAAGTATTTGTGTCCTGCCATTGCCACTCATTGCCACTCGTAACTAGTTGTTGAGGTTCTTTTTTATAACAAAAACTTAAATTGAAGATTAAATGCACTTTTCATATATGTTGTTTTTTTTCTTTAATATATATATTTATATATTGTCTTTTTCTTTAATAGAGAGATCTAAAATTCATACCAAATTAGTTGAACAATGGACCTAATTACATCCAACATGTTCTCCAACTCCCAATGTTTGTAGAGTATGATGCCTCATCATTTTGTCATAAACATTCAAAAGCATGAAACCATCAAAAGTATTTCTAATTGAAATCATCAATGTACAAGAGGAAAAACCTATAAAAGCCATATTCATATTACCACCAAACCGAGAATTGAGTAATTGATCTATAATGTATCGAGTGAGGCTTATTAAATGATGTTGTCTTTTTAAACGTCATACTTTTATAATGTGTTATTATTTTCCAACTTCTCATCAAATAATGGTGATTGAGGATTTTTATCATCTTAATCTTGTGGCTTTCTTTAGTGTTCTTTACATGTTAACATTTAAGTACATAATGAAAATTATTAATCTCAAAAGCTAAAAAATCTCATAATGTTTTAAAAGTATGGCTGCATGCTATTTAAAAACAAGGCACTTTTAGAAGGAGATTAATGGATGCTGAGATGTAAGAGTAGTTTTTAGATTGACACTCTAGAAATTTGAGTAGAAAGTAAAATGAAAGGCATGAAAAGTTCAAAAACGTCATCAAATTTTCATTTGACAAGCAAAAATGATTTGATTCGCCTATTAATTTTTTTCGTTATTAATAATAACAATTTAAAATAAAATTTATAATTTAGTTAATTTTTTTTAATCTTAAAATATGAAATATATAATAAAGTAAGTATTTTAATAATTATTATTAACTATTTATTTTTTATATTATTTAGAAAAAAATTATCGCTTAAATAATCCATTTTTAAATTTCCATCCTTAAAAATAAATTGAAAAATAACTTCCACCTAATAATATATTCCGAAAATTAACAAACTATTTCAAATAGCGAAAACAAAATTCAACTTCCTAAATATGAAACTTCCTAAGTGTAACAAAAAAACTTTAATTTAGCATAGAACTTTAACCCAATACAAATCAATTATTACAATTTATTTCTATTTAATTTCTCATCTAAAAATATCACAAAATATTACCAAAAATTAATTGCCATTTTATTTTGTTAACGCAAAGAAATAAATTAAATTATTTTCTTTAATAAAAACAAACGATAATTCAAAATATTATTAATAGATATTAATAATGAAATGTAATCCCAGAGTGTCTTATCCGAAAGTAGTAGTTTATAAGGTGACTTTTTGAAAGTCTTTCTGGCAGATTTTTCCGGTCAAAATCCGGTAGCAATTCATTGGAATCCCAAGTTTGATAGCTAGTTTCTGCACAATCAATGGCTCCCAGGGGTTTTCCAGGGCGCTGAATCCAAATATGCAGTTAAAAAACCATTTTAACTGCTAAAAATCAAGATTTAACCTCATTTCTTTAGCCCTATTCCGTCACCAGAATCTTCAAAAAGTCGCATTATAGAACACTACGAAATGGGATTTCACTCTGTTGCACCGAAAAGTGTTCGCCAATCACACCCTGCTCTTTAATGGTTTCATCGTCAACCTTAAAAATCATACGCGGAGAATTATATTTTTTATGTCTCCGTCTGGAATTGTGAAACGACTCTTAAAAAAACACTACGGCACTGAAATGGAAACGACACTCACGCACCGTTGGGTGCAGCAACCGACTTCCTGGAAAAAGCTGAACTTTGAAATTTGCTTAAAAGAAGAAAACGATGTAATTGACCGGCGAACCCGCTATACAAGAAATTCCACCACCACGCTGCATCCGAAAATTGCTATTAATACCGATCACCTATAGGCTATAATCATATACCACCCAGTTCGACTTTTGGAGCTCTATACTGCCACGCAGAAGATGGCTCAACTTGGAGCGATGTCTTTCATTAGTAAGCTATTGCTGGTTCTGCTTGTTAGCTGCATTTATGCTGCAAATCCCTCCGCTGCCTCCTATTATAATTCCCCAGCTCCGAAGCCTTACCTTTACAAATCACCTCCTCCTCCATCTCACATTCCATCTCCAGTCCATTATAAGCCGCCCCCTGCACCTACACCCGTCCCCAAGCCACCAGCAGTGGAGAAGCCACCGCCCGTGCACAGCAAACCTCCTCCTAAGGCGCTGCCAGTTTCTCCTCCATACAAGTACAAATATCCACCTCCTCCCAAGGTGGAGATTTCTCCGGCAAAACCAACTCCTGCTCCATATGCTAAGCCTCCCCCAGTTGAGAAGCCCCTTCCTCCTCCTTCACCACCAAAATCATGGCCAACTCCTCTTCGTCCCCACCATGAACACCACGAACACCATAAACCTTCTCCAGTCACGAAACCACCAAAAGCTGCTCCAACCCCACCAGAAAAACCATACGGATACAAATCTCCTCCTCCCCCATCCCACGTAGTAATTCCTGCTCCCCCCAGACCAGTACCCACTTTACCTCCTCCCCATCCCAAACCACCCGTCTACCCCTCACCACCCACACACCACTACTCTTACAAGTCTCCACCACCGCCGCCATATTAGATTCTGCAAAGCAAACGGGGAGCACCATTGTCTACTGATAAGGTACGCTATTCTTCTTTATAGTTACTGTTTGAGTTATCTTTGATATTTCTTATACAACCTATTGCTTTCATGCAAATCTTAAGAAAGTTATATGTCATTAAGCATTGCCAAACACAAACCTAAATTTTCCTCACTAATATTTGAGAGCTTGTATAGTTTTACTCTTCTACGGTTGATTGTTGTTGGCATAATAACTATCGATTTTTTTGTGTAGATCAACTGCATTGCAGTTTTTCGGATCATGTCGAGCTTATCATGTGTATGTTTGCTTGCAGGTTATTAGGGATATAGGGAGATATCATGGAGAAGATAGATATATTACTCATTAAACTGCAGACTTTGATGAGCTTATTAGAGTACAGAGCCATATCTGCCAGAAGTTCATCTTGTAATTTGTTTTCTAAATAATACCATTCAGCTACTTCTATAATAATAGAATATCCTGATTTCTAAGAAAATAGAATTCTTCTGTTGAATTGCCATGGATTGTCCTATTCTCGTCGTCTTGGACGAAAAGAAGTGATAATTTTCTCTTAATCATCCACTGGAGCACTACATAGAGATTAATAACAAATAAGACAAGTCCAAATGATAATTGCGTACGTGTTTCGTTCTCAATTCATATCAATATTTTGGCCTTGGAATCAAATAAGCATACGCCCATCAAGTGCATAATCAAATTTGAAATTTTAATGAATGCCCCGCCATGGAAATCATAATATCAGGGAATAATCTGAATAGTGCCAATAGTGTGCTTGACTGCTGAAGATAAGACAGCTATATTAATATAGAATAAGATGAACAAATTTTCGTGGCAAAGGACTAATCGAACTAAGAAATTCAATTAAAACCACACTACACATTGATCCAATGTTAATAAATATTTATTGGATTGAAGGTCTGCATCTTGAAACCTACCACGGTACCACCCATTCTCAAGAGAAGGGCAAGGTCACCGGTGTTTCCTTCCATTCTGACTCCATGGACTTACGGATGGTTATCGGAATTAGATGATCCCAAAAAGCACCCAGCCATGGTGTTTTTCGTTTCCACTTGTTTCCCTGTATGTCTTATAAAAAAGAAGATAAACCTAATAATAATACATGAAAGTTGTAATATATGAATTCATAAATCCCATAATGTAAACCTAATAACAATACATAAAAGTAGTAATATATGAATTCATAAATCCCAGGAAGAAGCCCATTTTCACTGATAAATTATTTTGGAAATCCTCACATAAAAAAGTAAACTTTATTGATAAAAATAACTCCAATAATAAGATTTATTATTATTATTAATATTAAAGATTTATTATTATTATTATATTTTAAATATATTATATTGAATAAAGATATATGCATATAAAATTATAGATTATTGAAACATTTAGCCAATAAAATTCTAATAATAAATTATGTTAGGGTCTACTTTAACCCCTTATTTATGTAGTAGGATCGAGTCATAGTTATAGTTAAGTAAAGAGTCAATAAAGCCCATATTAATAATTGTAAGTGGTTAACCCGCATTTAATGACGGGACCACAATTAGTTGCAAATGGGCCATAGTATTAGATAGATGGTATTAATAAGAATTATAGTATTGCTCCATGGTATTGCATGTATGAGTCATATATAAAGAATAGAGACTCGCTGCCAGGAGAATCGTGTCTTATTTTGTAATCGAGCTCTACTCTATTGGAGGTTGCCTCCTCGAAGAGGCAAGTGAACATTGCTTTCTGAATAATAAAATACCTGCTGTTATTTCTCACTGTTCTATGTTCTGAGTATATTTTTGTGCATATTTGGTATTCTTCTATCGTATTGCAGGTTAAGAGCATAACAACTGGTATCAAAGCGCTTTTCAAGCCCGGTGGGATCTCCATTTTTTAGCAATTTTTTTTTTTTTTGGCTAAAGACATGTTCCGGCATCTTTAAACCACAAGATCTGTCATTGAGTGCATAAACCTGCGAATTTGGGGAGGCATGCACGCAGGGAATACAAGAGATGGTCACTCTTGTTGGTCTCCCTTGTAACCCCTGTGGGTACCCCTTTGAGTAGTAGCGCATTAGACAGAACTGCACACGGACTGTCTTCCAAGTACCTTTTGGTATATCGGAAGCCCACTAGCTCCCTTGAAACCTTGCCATAGATAAAACATCGGCCGTCTTGCTGCTATAGTACACCGAGAACACCACTCGGAGAGATTACTCGCTCGTATGATAGGGTAGTTGGGTTGTGCGGCTAAGGGTACGGTTGATCCTCCTTGGTTAGTGCCTTGGAAATTGGGCTGAGTACTACTATTAGACCCTTATGTATATTACGATCTGTAGCACCTGACACTCCTCGAGACCATAGTTGCCTTTTCTATCTCGGGATCACACATAAGCTCTGCCAGATTAGATCTTGCAAGTGGGGTTTGCAGCAACAGCAAAAATCAATACCGCAGCTCAAATTTAACAGAACAACCATTCAGATCTATTAGATCCATTAGATCCGCAACATCAATCTTTACCGTTGCTCAGATCTATCCGGTCAGCGATTCAGATCTCTCAGATCCACCAAAGCCGGCATCTAGATCTGAGTAGTTGTGTGGTTCCTATACCGGGGCGTGATTTTCACAGGAGTTTTGGCAACATTAACATTTTGAGGATTCGGCTATTGCAATATTCCTAAGCAAGGAGTAAAACTCCATTAGGAAAAAAAAGAAAAAAAAGAAACAAGTCTGAGAGCCCTCGGGGCGCTTATTGGTGATCTAGCCCATAAGAATTAGGGCGTCGAGCTAAGCAAGGTGGTACCATTCAATTGTTAGTGCCAAAAAATTCGGGCGGTCCCAAATTTCAAGTACATCAGATCAGTGCATGGTAGAAACTAGAGCTCAATCTATGGCCAATGAGAAGATCGACAAACTTGAACAATCCTTGAAAGACTTCCAAGATCAGTTGACGACAATAACTAATGCACTCTCTAAGGGCAAGGCGGAAGCCCGCAAGGAGGCGTATATTGGCAATGAACATAGTGAGGGTGAGTCTAGCCGCTCTCTTCACCTCTGGGGCACCCACCAACAATCTCGTCTGCAACCACCCAATCTGAATATGCATAAATTTGATGGTTCTCACCCGGCAGCATGGGTAGCACAAATGGAGCAGTATTTCAATCCGAATTACATCTTAGATAATGAAACTGAACTTATGGTGGGAAGCATGTACTTGGACAATGAAAGATGGCAATGGTGGCAATGGCATCAATTTTGCAATGGAAGGCCCTTGACTTGGGACACCTTCAAAAAAGCTCTTATAGAACGCTTTGACCATGACTCTGCTTTTTTGGGTCATCTCACTAAGCTCTAACAGATTGGCACAGTGGATGAATATATTACTGCCTTTGAAGCCTTAACTTTCCGCACTATGGGTCTCTAAGATGCGTTCTACATGGAATGTTTTATCAGTGGTCTTAAAGAGGTTATACAAGCTCACGTCCTACTGCACCACCCTCCCACATGGTCGGAGGCTTGCAAGATAGCTCATAACGTTGAACGTGCGTTAGCGGCCCAGTCCAATCGCCCAAATTTCACCGCTAAGGGTCGCCCCCCACAGGCTCACAGCACTACTCAAACACTTAAGGTTCAAAAAGTGTCACCTGCAAAAATGGCAGAAAGAAGAAAGCAATGATTATGTTACTACTGTGATGAAAAATACTCCCCAGGTCATAAATGCAAGGAGCCCAAATTCTTTCAAATTGATGCTATTGATTATAGCTCATCGGAGGAAGCCCCACCACTTAAGGAACCCGAGGAGGAGGAAGAGGACAACCAGAAGGACAATGTCCCTAACAAAACAGTTATTTCGCTGCATGCTTTGGCAGGGATTTCTTCACCTCAAACTCTCAAAATCAAAGGTTTTATTAAGCATCGCCTAGCATTAGTCTTGATTGATAGTGGAAGTACACATAATTTTATCCATCAAAGAGTCGCGGAAGTAGTGCATTGTTTTGTATGAGCATTTTGTAACTTTCAAGTCCAATTTGCAGTTGGGGGAACAATGAAATGTGACGGCCGCAGTGAAAATGTCAAACTTCAAATGGGGGATTATCAGTTGAAGACCCACATGTTTGCCATATAGATGGGAGGGTGCGACATTGTCCTCAATGCTTAATGGCTTTGCACACTTGGGCCAATCACAATGGATTTCCAGGAGTTATATATGAGCTTTAAGCAGAACAACTCCACACATACCCTCCACGGACTCCAGGCAGGAGCTCCCTCTATCATCAGCTCACATAGGATGGAAAAATTGTTAAAAAAGGTCCATCATGGAGTTATATCTCAATTTAATACCATCGAGGCCATCGAACCCAATTCTCTACCAATTCATCTTGAGATGCAATAGATTTTAAATAACCATCTACCAGTCTTTGACAAGCCTCATGAGCTTCCACACTCGAGAGGGTAACATGATCATAGCATCACTTTGGTCCCAGGGGCCCAACCACCAAATGTGCACCCATATAGATATTTGTTCACCCAAAAGAATGAAATCAAAAAAATAATCAAGGAACTTTTGGAAGCATGCATCATTCGTCCCAACATTAGTCCTTATTCATCACCGTTGGTCATGGTGCTCAAGAAAGATGGGGAATGGCGTATGTGTCCAGACATCAGGGCCCTCAATAAGTTGACAGTCAAAGATAAATTTCCCATCCCGGTTGTTGATGATTTGTTGGATGAACTAAATGGGGCTCAATTCTTCACTAAGCTGGATCTTTGCTCAGGCTACCACCAAATTCGCATGAAAGAAGTCGACATTCCAAAGACTGCTTTCAGAACCCATGAAGGCCATTATGAGTTCCTGGTCATTCCATTCGAACTTTGTAATGCCCCATCTTCTTTTCAGAGCCTTATGAACCACCTCCTCAAACCATATCTCAGAAAATTTGTCCTTGTTTTCTTCGATGACATCCTTATCTACAGTTGCACTTGGGCAGCACATTTTCAGCATGTAGATCTACTCTTGCAACTGCTCCGCAAGCATAAATTATTTGTTAAGATGTCCAAGTGTTCTTTTGGAATGGAAGAAGTTGAGTATTTGGGCCACATTATGGGGCATGAAGGTGTCAAGGTGGACCCCAAAAAGATCCAGGCAATGCATGATTGGGCTCAACCTAAGACCTTGAAGAGCCTGAGAGGCTTTTTGGGTCTCACGGGCTACTATCACAAATTTTTCCGCAATTATGGTCACATTGCGAAGCCCCTCACTCAACTCGTCAAGAAAAATTCATTCCTCTGGAATGATGAAGCACAACAGGCCTTTTCATCTCTAAAAAATGCCATGTGTTCCACTCCAGTCTTAGCACTACCTGACTTCACCAAATATTTTGTCATTGAATGTGATGCTTTGGGTACAGGTATTGGGGTGGTCTTAATGCAGGAAGGTCGACCCTTGGCCTTCACAAGCCAACAACTAAGTGGGAAGAATCTGGGACAATCTACCTATGAGAAGGAAATAATGGCCATCTTACATGCAGTAGATACTTGGCGACCTTACTTATTGGGGCGATGTTTCCAAATCCGCATAGACCATAGTCTTAAATATTTTTTGGAGCAATGCCTATCCTCACCAAAACAAAATAAATGGCTTGTCAAAATTCTAGGATATGATTATGAGATCATTTAGAAGAAAGGGCGCGAAAATATTGTAGCAAATGCCTTATCTCGCCAATTTGAGGAGGAAAGTACCCTGCTCACAATTTCCCTTCCCATTATAGAATGGATTGAGGAGGCTCGCAGGGAATGGTTTTCACATCCCTGGCTCTCCCAACTCATTACTCAATTGTAGGTGGATCCAACTTCCACCAAGGGTTACTCGTGGCAGGATGAGATTCTTCTCTACAAGGATAGAGTCATAATATCACCAACATCCACCCTCAAAAGTCACATTTTGGCGGAGTTTCACTCATCCCCTACTATAGGTCATTCGGGCTTTCAGAAGATGTATGCTCATACTAGAAGATCATTTTTTTAGACAGGCATGAAAAAGGACATTCTTATTTTTGTAGTGGAATGCGATGTCTGTTAGCGCCACAAAGGGGAGACAGCCAAAGTACCAGGCACATTACAACCATTTCCCATCCCGGCATTAATATGGACGGAGGTTTATATGGATTTCATTACAGGTCTTCCAAAGTTAGGAAACAAATCAGTCATCATGGTGGTTGTGGACCGAATTTCCAAATATGCTCATTTTTGCACCCTACCCCACCCTTTTACACCGACTTTGGTCGCTCAATCTTTCATGGATTAGATCTTCAAATTGAATGGCATGCCCACTTCTATTGTGTCTGATCATGACTCGATCTTCACCAGTAAATTTTGGCAGGAGCTCTTCGGGCTACAAGGTACCCAGCTCAAACTCAGTACTTCCTCTCATCCACAAACGGATGGTCAAACTGAAGTAGTCAACAAATGTATGGAAACCTACCTTAGGTGTTTCACTTCAGAAAAGCAACATCTTTGGGTACAGTGGTTACCTCTCGCTGAATGGTGGTATAACACCAACTATCATGCCACCACCAAGCTAACTATGAAGCAGTTTATGGGCAACTCCCTCCTTCCCCTACTTCTTATATCAAGGGGTGCTCAAAGGTAGAAGCACTGGATCAACTCCTACAGAACCGCACAACCATGCTAGCCCATCTTGGAGAGAATCTTCATCAAGCTCAAAACTGCATGAAGCAATAAGTAGATCAGCATCACTGAGAACGCCAATTTCAAGAAGGGGATCACGTATTTTTGAGGCTGCAACCATATAAGCAAACATCACTCAAAGACAAGGGTCATCATAAACTATCTCCAAAATTCTATGGACCGTATCGAATACTTCATCGCATTGGAGAAGTGGCCTACAAGCTAGCTTTGCCACCCACTGCAAAAATCCATCTAGTTTTCCATGTCTCATGCCTCAAGAAAGTGATTGGGAACAATTGCAAAATTCAAACCAGTCTACCTGAATTGGATGAAGAAGGGTCCATCTAGCTCCAACTTGAACAGAACCTAGAGACACGAGAACATCACTTGCTTGGCCACATGATCAAGAAAGTCCTTGTCAAGTGGAAGGACACCTCTCCGCTGGGAACCAGCCACTATTCTTCAGCAGTTTCCGGAGCTTCATCATTGAGCACAAGGCTATCCTTAAGGGGGAGGGCATGTTATGGTCCCACCCTAACCACCTTATTTATGTAGTAGGATCGAGTCATAGTTATAGTTAAGTAAAGAGTCAATAAAGCCCATATTAATAATTGTAAGTGGTTAACCCGCATTTAATGACGGGACCACAGTTAGTTGCAAATGGGCCATGGTATTAGATAGATGGTATTAATAAGAACCATGGTATTGCTCCATGGTATTGTATGTATGAGTCATATATAAAGGATAGAGACTCCCTGCGAGAAGCATCATGTCTTATTTTGTAATCAAGCTCTGCTCTATTGGAGGTTGCCCCCTCGAGGAGGCAAGTGAACATTGCTTTCTGGATAATAAAATACCTACTGTTATTTCTCACTGTTCTATGTTTTGGGTATATTTCTGCGCATATTTGGTATTCTTGTATCATCTTGCAAGTTAAGAGCATAACAAATAATCATTGATTATATTAAAATGACTTTATTACCTTGTCAAATTTACTTTAATAATTTTTCTCTTTAACTTAACTTGGCTTAGGGAGGTTAACTAGATTCCAATTATGCTATCTTTCTTGAAGTTCATATTAAAAATTTTCCAACTAAAGGGAATACATGGGTAACCATAGGCTATATTTGTCGATTTTCTAGGACACTCTTTCTCTCATTTTCTAACACATGATTCATGAACTATCTCATATCTTGAAATCTCACAATGCATTCTCAAGCCAACATGTGACTACATGTGCCATTGTCTTAAAAAATTCAAGTGGTTCATTTCACAACTTGATCATACGTAACTCCATGCATCATTGCCTCAATAATATGTCTTACAATAAACTAACATCAACCTAGCATACCAGTTACCCTCATAGTTATAGGAGTGGTTCATTCTACAACATGATCCTCCATATTATCTATGCATGAGATGGATGACATCATGTGCTTAACTATAGTGCAATATGTATACCCAAATAATAAGTCTTGCAATAACCTTAGGAATTACATCTTCCCTATGGATAGGCTTTACAACTTCAACCAAACACTCTAGGGTGTTTATACACTATTGTGGTATCCATAACATGCTAGCTCATTCACTACACCTCATCACCATGGACTTCATCTACATTCTCTCATCCTTGCAGCTATGAAACCTTTTTTCTCACTATATCTTCAGCCCATGCCAATCCATATTTTTCATGTACTCCTTAACCTCCACTCAATAATTGTCTACAATGCTCAGCTCAACTTGAAAAGGCTTTCAAACCTCATTTCCACCAATGGCTTCTCATCATCCCAGTTTGTGTCCATTCAATGGACATCATCTTCTCTTCCCATCAAGCCTATCTACTTGCAATGTTTATTCATTTCTTGGAAATCCTTCTACTATTCTTTCCATATTTAGTGCATCTTACCTTCGTATCCACCTACTCAACCTCTACCACTGATACTCTTGGTCCTGATGGCTTCTCACTATGCATTCAAATTAAAACACAAGGATTGGTATTTCAAATGGTTCTAGATCCACTTGGGATTTGCACATGTTTTCTCTTCAGGCCTCATTGCACCACTCGTCCCATTCTCTCCTCGACTTGATCTTCTAGCACTCATTAGGACTCTCTTCATAACTAGTGTTTTGCTAGAAGCTCTTTGTTAGCCTTGGTGGCATCTTATATGCCACTAGATACAAGTTGCTACCATTTCCAACAAAAGTCCTCACCACATTTTCGATAGCCATCTTCGATATCTCTATCCATGTAACTATATCACATCCTTACTACAACTCAACTATCCTAAACACAACTTGGATTTTTTACACATATCTTTTCTTAGCCCATTACAACCACAAAACCTTTGCTACATAGAGTGTTATTCACTCAACTTTGATATTATTGTTATAAAAAGAGATATAAATAAAAAGCATAATAGCAATGCATAAAGGAGACAACACTTTGACACCATATATTATTGTAGAAACCCTTGCGTGAAAACTAGCTCCCAATAATGAATCTATTTTTTTTTGGCCCAAATGCATCTTAGAATACATGCACAAGGAAAAAAGTTATGATTTAAATAGAGATAGTTTTTTAATATGGAAATATCATGAAGAAATCCATTATTATGACTTTGGAATGATATGATTTTCATAGGTTATACACCAGTGGATGTTTAGTTGTAAGTTTGTGCTCTTCTTACACCTAAAAACCTTGGAAAATGATGGATCACTTGAGTGATTGTTTAGCGAAGAAGGGGATGCTTGATCCTTGAGGGAGAGGGAGCAAAGGAAGATTTAAAGTAAGAATGCATGTGGCATGGTACAAGGAATTATGAGGGTGTGTTTGGAAGGATAGTGAGATGAATTCTTACTTGTTACAACTTTTTGAAGTGTAAAATAACCATCTAGATAAGTATTGGATTGTGATTGCAAACTCATTTTTGAATACATGACCACATTTTGGAGTTGAGAACTCATCTTGATAAAATACTTGTTGCATAATAACAACTATGACATTTACATTTTGTTGGTGGTTTTTATAGGAAGAACTGAAGGATGAAGGCATGAATTGAGCATTGGAAAGAACAACACTAAAAGAAATTGACCTTAGGGATAGTCCAAAGGAATTGCTATAGCTAAAGAGAAGAAATCCCTATACAATCCTTATGTTAACCCTAAAAAACCTTATTATGACATATATATTGAGTGATTACATTTCTCTTGTTATATTGTTATGTAGGATAGAACCTCTCATGGTCCCATTTTATTATAATTGTACCCTTTGTCTCATATATATATACATAAAGAGACCTAGTGTGAGAATCAAATATTAGTATATTGTATATTATATTAATTGTAAAAGGAGGTTTACCCCTAGAATGGGATTGTACCTATTGATATCTTATCACTTTTGAGTCACAAGGTTCATAAAATTTGGTATCGTAGCTAATGAGTTTGTTAGACTTAAGTAATACGGGGGGAGAGAGGTGAATTAGTATTATGGAAATCTTACAATAATTTATGCAAGTAAATCTTTTCAGATAAAAAAATAAAATTCATACATGAAAGAAGCATTAACATGCATAAGAATAACATAATCAATCATTACATGCGAACATTTATATTTTAGGTGGAAAACCACCCTCCACGGATAAAAATGAGAATGTTTTCCACAACCAACTTGGAGCACCCACTCCAACAATAGACAATCAACATGCACTAAGGTTGAAGCCCCCAATCCAAGTACAAATAGTTCTAGAATCAAGACAATAAAATTGTGAACCGATACACTGCAATACAAAAATAAAATCAAAGAAGAGCACTCCAGTAGTCACAACTCCACCAACACCACTTCCTTTAAAATGATCTTCAGTCTCTGCACACAACTGTGAAAAAAAGTTGATGATTAACTTTCGAAGCACACTACAATTCTGAAGCACTGATCACTTTGCTACAATCACTCGTTTTTGCATAATCTCTTCATGCACAATCACTCACTCACACTACTAGAGATCCAGCCAAATGATCTTCTTTCCTTCAGATATTTGTAGTTTCTTGAGATGGTTAAAACAATAATTTCCCTTAGTGATGGAGAATTTAGGAATTTTTTCACACTCTCCAACCTTTCTAGATCAATCCTCTTGACTAAATCTAGCCACTTACATCACTTAATGAGGAACATTCATCAATTTAACTACATTCTATATGTTAGTTAGATTCTTCGACACATTTACCAAAACTTATGAATAAAACATTGTTAGAAAAACTAATAAAAACATCTGAGGTGCACAAGGAATCTAGGGAAAATAACCAAAACAAAGTATCACATCCTATGGTATACTAATCTAAGTTAGCACACTCCCTTCCAAAATTCTACCTAACATTAGTAATGTTTTGTTTATGCTATATTTATAGTGTTACCCTTCATAAAGTATCTTTCTTCAATGCAGTTGATAACTCAACTTCATAAGGATGAACAAGACATGTGGAAATGATCAGAAAATGATCCTAGATGACTTTTTACTCAAAAATAAAAGTCCAAGGATACTTATGAAAATAGTCCCATTGCATGGATCTTTTCAATCTAAATCTAATGCAGTTTGAATGGGATAAAGTGGACATTAGATGAAGAAGTTATTGTAATAAGAAGTTCGTCCATTGTCCTTTGAAAAGAAGGCAAAATCTTATAAAAATGGGCTTAAGGCCTTATATGGAAAAATCGCATCGGAATGGTGAAAAGGGTGGACTTAGACCAAAGGTCGGACAGAACCTCGATCAGTGATCTCCAATACATCGCATCGGAGGTAGGCCTACATGCGATATCGGAACCCTGGGTGAGGCGATTAGCGATTGTGATTGCGATCGGCTGATCGGTGGATCAGCAATTGACACCGTCAAAGGGAAGACTCCCCCTATCACGCCCCTAGGCTTGCGGTAGTATTCCAACCATGCAAGGTGAGGTGCGGTACCACCAAACACTTTCTTTTCACCAGTACTTACGTTCCTGGACTATGCCTAACCACTTATCCTACTTAGTTTGTGTTTCTCAACCTAGTAATTATTAATGTTCCTTTATACCAATGAACACCCATACACATTCATTAACATCAACAATTATACATGAAGAACACAATTGCATAGTATAAAGGGAGGGGCAACTCCCTGAACAATGAGTCTGCCCGAATAATATATTATATAGTCTTTCAATATTACAATGCTTTACAAGTATACTTGGGAACCCCAAGTTTCATACTTAGCTAAATTTTACAATATTGTCACACCACCGTGTGACAACCAAGATTTCCTTGCCCAAGGGAGGTGGGCACACCCTCACATGAGTTACCTTCCAAACTTCACAACCGAACCTTGTCTTCGTGCACGACAGGCGGGTGACTCCACCAAGTCACCAAGACACCCTTTGTTTACCTCCACACAGTGAGCGGGTGACCTCACCCAAGTCCCCTTCTCCACCTCCGCGTTTGTCTTCACACGACGGGCAGGCATTCACCCGAGCTGCCCAAGAACCCATGCCAAGTCGTCACACAAACTGGGTGCCCATGCCTTCATTCAACCATCGAGCACTCCTTTGCACAACCGGGCGCCCACACCTGTGCATGCCCTACTCCTCGACTAGCAGGCGACCTCTACCCGCACCCTCACCCAAAAGACAATGTGTTCTTCTTCGTGTAGCCTCACCCAAGGTTGAGCACATCTCCGTTCTGCATCTTTCCCTTCATTGTTGCGGCTACCCTTTGTTCTACGCACTTCTCCTTGTTGGATGAGCGAGTTCATTAATGCAAAATGAGCTCCAATTGGCATACAATATATACACTTCATGGGGTGGTCGTGCCTTCTCCCGGCTGACCTTCGTTTAACTTCAAACCAATGCCTTTGTCATGTTTGTGGTTGGTCGCCCATCGACCAATGCCCCCAAATGCTCTCCTCCATCATCGGCTTTGCTATGTGGATTGCCCACGCTCATCCACAGTATAAACATATGTCTGCCTTCACATTTTCGCACATATGCCTTCGCCTTGTTCACTTGTTCATGCACACTTTGCCTCTAGCCAACCTTCACACTTCAATCGTTTTGTCACCTTGCGTACCCGGTTATCGAACCAACTCGTTGCACTTATGTCGGTGGACATTCCAAGGACCGCAGGTCCTTACATCCTCCTCCACCTGAAATCGTTGTCATCCTCGACAACATACCATCTTGGTAGCCATCCATCAAGATCAAAACTTCCATATCCGAACAGTCTTATCCATGATATCAACTCCTCCACATACTGCAAACATCTCTACAACATATGTAGAACCATTGTCTCCATCATATCTCATCCTCATCCTATATTCTTTCATCGGATGCCAACACACTCCTCAGCCCAGCCTAATACGAACACATCTCTACACATTGGTACCCCTCATGACTCGAACTAGTCAGGTGATCAGTCCAACTGTCACGTGCAAATCATAAGAATGCACATCCTTATGTCCCCATGAGTCCTTCCCTGACTTCTACTACATCTTAGACTCATCAAGAATCTGTCCAATTCCCATGCTCAAGTCCATGGAAACTCCATCCCATCCGCAACATGTTCGAACCATGGCCTCCTTTCACAAGAGTGTAGAACCTCTCCACCAACTCATATGTCATAACAACATCTGCACAACATCCTTTTCTTCGACATTCCCCATAGATTGTCCATGAATGACACCTCTACACATGCTCTACATAATGTCCCTGCATAATTGTCATGCTCCATATCTCCAACCTGATGTCCATGACTCTAGTTGTCCATGATGTCCAACCCATGTAGACTCCATCCCAACATATGGTCATCTGCATCCAAGTCTGCAATATATCATAAAGAAGCCTCCTCCGAAGGCCCCTTGCCAAGTTGATGTGGTTCCTTCCTATCAAGGCCTCCACACCAACCGATCTCCAAGGTTTTCTATAAAGAAAGGAGGGCCAGGATATTTCCTCCTTGACTCTCGTTCACCCATGTATCAGATTGATGTTGTGTCCTCAAGTATCTATGCACAACCTCAATCTCCTCACATGTACATCCAAGCTCCCTAAGCTTGTCCTTTGTCAACTGAAAGTCATATATGCCCATAGCATACCTGCAAAAATCCACTATACCAGTCGTATTTCTACCTTCATAATCCTCTCCAATCACTACTTCTAAAGTAGTACTTGAACTCCCTTCTTTCACAACTCCATTGTGAAGATCATCAATGAAGATGTCTCTGTCAAGTGCTTCAAGGTTCGTGAGATTGCCCTCTCACTTACTTCATTCTTCCTCACTCTTGCAACAAAGTCAATTAACTTCCCTTCCTTTGTTGTTTGATTCATACTCCCAATTCCTCTTTGCTCCATGTCCTCATGCTTCACATTCAGATCTTTGGGATACAAAGTCAAAGAATTCATCCTCGGTCTATACCCCAAGAAACTCCTTCTATTCATCGGCACCAACATGGTTCTTCCTTCAGCTGTGATCAAGAGAATGTCCCGGTCCACCATTGGTATGGCTTGTGCAAGCCTCATAAAATCTTGCCCCAACACCATAGAATGATCATCCATGTCCATGATCCTCAAGTCCAACTTTCCAAACCACGATCCCACTCTCACCTGAGTTTTTTCCATCACACCAATAATAGCTTTCATGGTAGAGTTGACTGCTTTGAAAGCACTCCATTCCCCCTCCATCTTTTCTTTCTTCCCAAAAGACTTTGCTGCTTTCCTGTCTAAGAAGCTATGAGTAGCTCCCATATCCACCAAAGCTGCAAATCTCTTGCCTTTCATGGTCACCTTCATAAAACTCAACTTCAAGGAATCACCTCCTTCTGTTCGCTTTATCTTGTGTCTCACATCAGCAACCTTCTTCAAGAATTCGGCCTCAGAAGCGTCAATGGGCTTGTGCTCCAACTTGACATTCCTCCTAAGATACTTCACTTCCTTGCTTGGCTCTTCTAAGCAACTCAATCTTGGTTCATCTTGATTCCCTTCAAGCTTGTCCTCCTGTTGAAGCCTCGAAAATTGGGTCGACAACAAGGGGGATACCCACCCAGTTCGGACCTTGGTTGGCAGCTCCTTATCCATTTGGTATAGTGGGTCTGACTGGGGATAATGGGACCAGTTTCCCGATTTGGGTGTGTGTGTGTGTGTAGAGTTGAATAATGCTGATCTAAGAGTACTTTAAAGCTAATCTAATTCAGTTTCTTTAACTTTACTCTATGCTATTGTAATCTAGTGAGAAACAACACATCAAATCTATTCTAACCCGGGATTGTATATCTTCCATTATGCGATCTAAAGAGATTTCAAACAATAA
>APFE031268689.1:71360-88061 GCA_000404065.3 Pinus taeda
ACACATGTAGATCATGAGGCATGGTTGATTGAATCAGGTGCATCCTTTCATTTCACTCCCCATAGAGAGTGGTTCTGCGAGTATGAGAAATATGATGGTGGTGATGTCTTCTTGGTGGATGACAGGAAGGCTAGAATCGTTGGCCGCAGAAAAGTAAAGTTGAAGTTGCAACGTGGAAGGGTTAAAATGCTTCTAGGTGTTCTACATATTCCTGCATTAGCCAGAAATCTAATTTCTGTTAGCAAGCTGGATGATGCAGGTATAAAAATAGTGTTCGAGAAGGATACCCGCAAGATGGTTCGAGGAGCATTGGTATTGATGCAGGGAGTTCGGATTGGAACTCTATAAAAGCTGTAAGGTAGCACTTAATTGATGGGTGCAATAGTTCTGTGGTTCCTGAAAGTGGAGCAGAAAATCTAGTGGTCTTTAGAGAGAAGACCATGCTATGGCATCAAAGGCTTGGACATATTGGAGAAAAGGGCCTTCAGATACTTCATGGTAAATGTATGGTAGAAGGTATGAGTAATAGCTCTGGATTTTGATTTCTGTGAAAATTGTGTATATGGGAAGTAGAATCGGGTGAGTTTCCCCTCTGGTAGTAAGAGGGTGAAACAAATATTAGAACTTGTGCACAGTGATGTGTTTGGACCTATGAAGGTTCCATCACTGGGTAAGTCTATGTACTATGTATCATTTATAGATGACTTCTCAAGGAATACATAGATATATTTCCTTAGGAAGAAATCTAAAGACTTTGATAGGTTTAAAGAATTTAAGGCTTTGGTCGAAAACCAGATAGAGAATAAGATAAAGGTGTTGAGGACAGATAATGGTAGAAAGTTTTGCAATAAAGAGTTTGAAGAATTCTGTAAGGAGTGTGGTATAGCATAGTAGAAGACTACTCCATATACACCTCAGCAAAATGGAGTTGCAGAAAGAATGAATAAGACGTTGATGGAAAGGGCAAGAAGCATGTTCAGTGGTGTCGACTTAGGACAAGAATTCTGGGTAGAGGCGGTGGATACTGCATGTTACCTGGTCAATAGGTCACCTTCATTAGCGTTGGAGGATAAGACTAAAAGAGGTATGGACTAGTAAGAAACCCTCTCTTTCACATATGAGGGTATTTGGATGTGATGCATATGTACATATTCCAAAGGAGAAATGAACCAAGTTGGATAGTAAATTTGAAAAGTGCATCTTTGTTGGGTATAAGGATGGTTTAAAGGGTTATAAGCTTTGGAACCCAATCACGTAGAAGGTTGTGTAAAACCGAGATGTGGTGTTCAGAGAGGTGGAAGATGTTATTAGGCATGAAGTCCAACGAAAGGAACCTAAGAAGATAGAGTTTGAGCTAAAGGTGGAAGAATCAGACTCTATAAGAGAGAAGGAATCAAAAGATGAAGAGCCACAAACTCCGACTGTGAGAAGATCAGTTCGAGAAACAAGGCAACCTGAAAGGTATAGTCAATCTGCTTTCTGTTCAAACTTTGCTTTATCAATTACTAACGATGATCCTAGAATTGTGAAAGAAGCAGTAGATTCATAGGATGGAAAAATCTGGAAAGAGGCCATGGTGGATGAAATGGCATCTTTGCACAAAAATGAGGCTTGGGATCTGGTGGATTTGTCGGCTGGAAGGAAAACCATTGGTAGCAAATGGGTGTTCATAAAGAGGACAAATGAAGAAGGAAAAGTGGAGAAATATAAAGCTCGGTTGGTAGAAAAAGCTTATTCCCAGGTGTCGGAAATTGATTTTGGTGATATTTTTTCTCCTGTTGCCAAGGTAACTTCTATTAGATTACCTTTCTCTGTTTCTGTTGCTTTTGATTTTGACATAGAACAGATGGATGTGAAGACAACATTTCTTCATAGGGATCTGGAGGAGGAAATCTACATGAAGCAACTTGAAGGCTTTACAGCGAAGGGTAAGAAAGAATTGGTATGCAAGTTAAAGAAGTCTTTGTATGGGTTAAAACAGTCACTAGGGATGTGGTATCAGAAATTTGATACATTTATACAGGGACTTAGCTTCACTAGAAGCAAAGCAGATCACTGTGTGTATTTTAAATTAATTGGTGACTGTGTTATTTATGTAGTCTTGTATGTGGATGATATGTTGCTGGTTGGAAATGACAAAGAAATTATCCAGGATTTGAAGACCCAATTGTCCTCCAAATTAGACATGAAAGATCTTGGTGCTGCAAACTATATTTTGGGCATGGAAATTAAAAGAGATTAGGCAAAGAGGAAGCTCTGGTTAAACCAGAGTAAGTATGTCGAGACAATACTGCAAGGGTTTAATATGTAGGATAGTAAACCAGTGAAGGTTCCTATTCCTATAGGTGTGAGGTTATCTACTGAACAATGTCCCAAGACACAAGAAAAGGAAGAGGACATGTCCCATGTTCCATATGCAAGTGCAGTTGGTAGCTTGATGTATGCAATGGTTTGTACTAGACTACACACTGCACATGCAATGGAAGTATTGAGCAAGTTTATGTCATAACCAGGAAAGGAGCATTGGACAGCAGCGAAGCGAGTTTTCAGGTATTTGCATGGCACTAGTGATTATGGTATGTGCTACCAAGGAAGACTAGGATTGGATAGAGTGTTGGATATTTGTGGCTTTGTTGATGCAGACTGGGCTAGAGATTTGGATCAGAGAAGATCTACAAGTGGGTATGTGTTTAACCTATTTGGAGGTGCAGTCAGTTGGATGAGTAAGAAATAAACTGTAGTGGCACCATCAACTACAGAGGCAGAATACATGGCAGTCACTCATGCAAGCAAGGAAGTAGTTTCATTGCAGAGATTGTGTTCAAGTATGGGGTTAGTACAGGAAGCGATAAGGATAGACTGTGACCTTAGCAAGGAACCCTGCATATCATTCAAAGACAAAGCACATTGATGTTCAATATCACTTTGTGAGGGATATGATAGAAGACAGAAAGGTGTTGCTGGTAAAGGTGGACACTTTGAAGAATACTATAGATGCATTGACAAAATATGTGAGCTCTGAGAAGTTCTCTTTGTGTAGAGAGACAATGGGCATTTCAGGGCTGGGAAAATGACTAAGCTCTGTTGTGGCCCCATGTGGAAAGAAAAAAACAAGTGGGAGAATGTTGTGTTGTGTTATATTCTTTCCATGTAGTTAACAGGGAGTTTGAAGGGCACTCGTAACCCCACTTTATGGGGTCCATGGCAGTGCCCCAGAAAATTTTGGTTTTGGACCCTATGTTAGGTTGCGCGGACCCACCTATGGTTTTTTGCATGATTTTCGCACATGTTTTTTGGACTCGATGGTTTTCAGTCCATAGTATTAGATTCTTTGGCATGTATAAATATATATTGTAACATTGAAAGGAACATAATTAAAAATCAAGCTAGTAGTCCCGGTTTTGGGATCCAGGGGAAATCTCTATGTATATGTGTTTTATGTGTTCTGCTTTCACACTATTTATTTTCTATGTTTTAGAATTCATATGCACGTAATTTCTGTACGGGGTTAAAACCTACACAGAGCTGAGAGCAGAGGCACAACGACCAGAGGTTGGGGGCAGAGCCGCAAAGCCAAAGAACTCAAAGCAGACTTCTAAGAGCCATGATGTTGTAATGAAGTTTCAGAACAATAAAGAGATCGAAATGATCATACTGTTATTGGTGTCTGATGTGTGCTGAAGACAAAAGAAGGAATTCCAGAGACAATTAAAAGAATTCTGAGGGAGTTAGTGCAAGCTAGGAGCTCAAGATAGCCCGGAGCGTTGATTGAAGGAATCTAGTCCAGAGAAGCCTAGATCTATCTGCAGAGTGTGGATAGCCAGTGGGACAAGATGGTATTCTAAACCCATAGGTTCCATTGTAAACCAATGGAGTTGAGTGTGGAACTTGTAAAAGAAAGATTACCACAATCCCAGAGAGCCTAGTTGAGTTGACTAGAGCTCACGGAGACGTAGCCCAAGAGGTTTGGGTTAACTCCTAATTATATTGTTGTCTTATGTGTTTGCTGATTTACTGCTTTATTTACTGTTATGCGTGCTTACATTCAAGCATAAGAAAATATACATAAGTAGTTGAACAGTCTAAAAACAAACATAAGAATACACCTCTTTCAAGCACTTTTAATTCCGCATTTATCAATCACAAGCATAGATCTTGGGAATATATAAGCTTTGGAGTGGGAGAGGTTCTTATAAGACTGACAAGAAGCCTTTAGGTCCCCATTACAAATCAAGCGAGTTCTCCTAACCATTTTGACATGATGGCACATAATAATAACCTTCAGAAGACATGATTATGACTTAGGACATGGCAACATGCTCATAGTTAGAAGGCCTCTAGCAAACTTGCAGCTCAACTTCATATGAGAGCTTGATACATCATGAAAACTCTTTTACAAACTTTCCAACACTATTATAACACTTTACATATCATGACACCCTTCATAATGGATACATAGGAATGAAAATAATACATACTGACTCATGACTTCATGACTTACAACAGGTGACATCGATGCCAAAAAACTCCCCCTTTTCCAAAGATCTCAACCTGTAGATTTTGAGCCAATTACAGTTACATACAACAATCTGAGCTAAGCACATACAAAAATTACACAACTCACTTTCTCTCTCCCTTTGAAATTAATGGCAAGGGGTTTTACATGGAAAATCAAAGTTCATGGAAACAATGAGATACATAGCCAATGCTTACATACTCCCCATGAAAGGCTGCATCAAACATTCCCCCTGAGTTGTTGAACACTCTCCCCCTACATATATGAGAGACCATACCATCCTAAAGAAGCAATACACTTGAAGAATAAATCCATCTTGAAGGAGGAAGCAATACAAACAATTCATAACTATTTGAAATGCATGCAAACAAGCAACCATCGCCCATTCTCAAAACTTTTGAAACTAAAATGGTCTTTCTAGAAGCCTTATGACATCAGCTAACTCCATGAAAAACTCCTCTATGCCTTTGGAAAGGAACAACACCCATATTCTCTCTAAGATATTCAAAATTTTCCCTTGGAAGTGGCTTAGTGAAGATGTCTACAATTTCTTCATCTGAGGAAACATACTGCAACCTTACAACTCTTTTGACCAGTTGATCTCTAAGAAAATGATATTTAATTGGTATGTGCTTGGTCTTGGAATGAAGAAATGGATCCTTGGAGATTCTTATTGCACTTGTGTTGTCAACCATGATAAGAAGAGGATGTTCATACTCAATATGTATGCCTTGAAGAGTTTGCTTCATCCATAGTATGTGTGTACAACAAGAGGTTGTTTCTATATATTCAACTTTAGCCATGGAAAAAGAGATGGAAATTTATTTCTTTCTTTCCCAAGAGACCAAACAATATCCCAAAAATTGAGATGCTCCAGAAGTACTTTTCATGTCATCCATACTACTAGCCCAACTCGCATCAGTAAAAGTAATCAAATTGAAGTGTTTACCTTTGATATACCATAATCCATAGTCAAGAGTTTCTTTATGATAATTAAAGATCCCTTTTACTTCATTAAGATTAGTCTCCTTGGGATTAGATTTAAATCTTGAGACCAAACCTACAACTTGAATGATATCAGGCCTAGAAGCAGTTAGATACAATAAGGTAGCAATCATAGAATTTTACATGGGCTTATTTACCTCTAGAGATTCATCATCTTTATTCATTTTACATCCAATTACCTTAAGAGTGCTCACAACTTTGCAATATTCCATTCCAAATTGCTTCAATTTTTTCCTCAAGTATTTCGACTGAGATATGAAAATTCCTTTGTTAGTTTGAGTAGCCTGCAAATCAAGGAAGAAAGCTAGCTCACCCAACATTGACATCTCAAATTCCTTTCACATTTCTTATGAAAATTTGTTTCTTGTCACCTCCAAATTACTCCCAGAGATGATATCAACTACATACACAAAAATTATTAGAATGTGATCACCTTCAAAGTTGATATATTAATTGTTGTCTAGTGATCCCTTTTTGAAGCCTTGTTTTTCTAGATGTTTACCTAGCTCTGCATACCATGCCCATGGGGCTTGTTTCAATCCATACAGGGCCCTTTCAATCTACACACTTAATTTTTATCATCACCAAATAAAATACCTTTAGTTTGTTCGATAGAAACTTCCCCTTCTAGATCACCATTCAAGAAAGTTGATTTCAAATTGATTTGATAAAACTAAAATTTCTTGTTGCATGCAAAAGCCAAAAACATTCCACTGGCATATAGTCTAGATACTAGTGCAAAAGTTTCATCAAAGTTAATACAACATGGGCACGGTGCAGTCCAAGTATAGTCTACATACACCAGTCATGGCATCTGAGCATTCATCGGAGTATGAGATGGAAACCCAAAGTTATTCATCCTCGGAAGAATAGGCTCCCCGGAGACATCACAAAAGTGGCAAACATGTTAGGGATGAGCCAACCAACCTCACAGAACTGCAGGTCTGCCCTCTTGCTATGTCACGTTTCCAGCATCTATCATGTTTTGATTTTTGTCAAAGGGTGGCTAATGTTCGAGTTCATCATGAGTTGGCCCATCCTGTTGTGCTTCATCTACATAGATGTCACTCTATCTTGGCCGGGGTCACCTTCACACTGACACCCGAAACTATCTCATTAGCAACTGGCATACCGAATGTTGGAGAATAGTGGCACAAGAAACAGAAGGTGGATAGGCAACATTATGAGCCTTACATTAAGGCCAGTTTCTTGAGGCAGCTCCAAAGTGTCTTTCCATTCAGATACTTGAAAGATGAATATGCTCCACTCATGAAGTTGATCACGAAGTATTTCAGTTGTGAGAGGAGGTTCTCTCGTCTGTATGCCTATCACATCAGGTTGCTCATGCACTTTACCAGGGTACGGATGATGAACATCCAATATTTCATTTGCAGGAACATAGAGAGGATGAACACCTTCACGCAGCACAAGACCCCTCAGCAGCAACTTAACAATGTTTATCACTTTGCTCTTATCCGGATTTTGGTGGATCATCAGTTGGGATTGCAGGGAATTACTTAGGATGACTTCATCTCCCGTGACCTCTTCAGCACTTCACAGGTATTATCGGAGGTTGAGCATGAGATAGGCGGTCCTTCTCATCAGTATGAGCGCCATGAGACCACTACTATGCCAGTATTCATCACATATCAGAGAGGAAGTAGGCATTTGTTTGTAGCAGCAAAGCGAGTGTTATCTCCACCCAGGGTGGAAGGGGCCTCACTTCTGACATCGACAACCCAGGTATAGGATAAGTTCAAGAGGCTCGTGCACGACGAGGGGCCATCAGGTGAACAAGAGGCCAAGTTCATCCTCATTCATGATGATGAGGCATATGTGGAAAGTGCCAAACTTAGGAGGACCATCTAGGAGCAGAAAATGGAGATCCAAGACTTGTCACTCAATTTGAAGAGGGCCAAATGGATTATTAGGTATTTGGACCAGAGGAACGAACAGCTTGAAGACCATCATGATATCATGCAGCTGCAAAACATCCGTGAGAATCACCACGCTGCCCAACATAAGAGGATTGAGCTCACTCCATTGGAGCAAGAAATTAACTATGACCGAGAGTCTTGGCTCGAGCGCATCAACATCCACCTTGAGAGACTCCCAGAGAAGGCCGATAGGTACAAAACCATACTAAGGCAGATGGTTTATCATTACACGACACGAAACATTAGTTCAAAGGCTCAGATAAGGAGTTTGAAGGCAAAATTGAGCAAAGCGACAAAGAGGAAAAAGGGGCAAAAAGAGCAAGATCGGCTTCAAATCTTGGTTGAAACCTTTATGGTCTATCATAGCACCTCATAGAGGATCTCCAACCCAAATTTCAAGAAATTTGGGGCAATTTTGGTCACATGACAAATTTTTTGTCACAACATAGGTGTTTTCTCCCAGTAGCGCGACGCTTAGGATTGGGAGGTCCAAATCACAAATGGCTTGCATTTTTGGATTCAGCATCAAAACACATGCTTGCTAGTGCATGGACAAGAAATTTGGGCATGATTGAAGTCTCCAGGAGGTAAAAAACACTCAAAAAATGACCTCTCTGCCCCTATTTTGACACACAGGAAGCAGTCTTGGGAGAATGAAGTTTTAGAGGGGAAAATGAGCACCAAATGCAGAAATTCCACTTGGATTGGAAAGTAGACAGGCCAGGCTTTCCAACAAGCACACTTGGGCACAATTTGGACTCTTGCAGGTAACTCAAAACAACCTCCAAAGTGTCGTGGCGCATATAGATTTGGGCGCGGTGCATATAGAGAAAAAGGCCAAAATCACTTCCGCTTAGCGACATTTCGATTCACGACTTTCTCCAAGTGGGCCCACTCATCCACGCTACACTTTTTTCAGCACCTAAGGAAAAATTTAAAGTATTTCCACTAAATATTGGCTTCTATCTAAGTGGCAAAGGAAGGCGATCAGTCACCCAAGCCATTTGTCATTTTTGTAATGCTGCACCTGTAACTAATGGTTGGATTTCCACTTCCACTTTGTAATGATTCGAAAAACTCCCCAACTCTTGGTCGTTCTATTTCCTCATGGCATAGTCTATTTATTGTATGCAAACCATTTCCAAAGGGTTGGATGGCTTGTAATTTCTGGGAGACTGTGGGAGATAAACTTAGCTCTTCATTGTATATTTTTACAGAGGATTAATGAAAGGCAGCAACTCTATTTCATGAGATTCTTGTGGTGTGAGTGTAGCAAATGTGTTTCTCTTTATGTTTCATATGTTTTTTTTATGTTTCACAGTTCATTCATATTCATTTTTAGCGAAATGTTCTGAGTAAGATAAGGTAGAATTCACGTTTATTACTCTGCCTGTGGGAAAGTTTCACGTTCTGTGTTCTTCTTCTGTTGAAAAGGATTCATGTTGCTCATGCCCTTTTCACCTTCCTAAACAATCTTTCCATTTTGCATTATTTCAAATTTAATTGCTAGACTTTCCGCCTGTCTTGCCTCACGAAGTAATCTGTGCCTTTGTGTTAAATTCTCTGCTCATTGCTGCTTGTTTGTCCCATACATCCCAGAAACTCAGTCATTTATAAAAAATTGCTTCTTTTATCCATATTTATTTACTAGCCTAAAATCAATATTCACTGTAAGTCATCTCAGACCATATCATTTGTTTATTCACAGAGTGTGACATGGAGAGAGCCCTCTCCTGTTCTGGTAGGGCTAGCTACCAGACTGAGCGTGGTTTGTGGTTACCCTGATTTTGCCTTCCTTTAGCCTAAGGCGGATTTAGGTGCTAACATAGTGGCGAATCTGCTGGGGAACGAAATTAATCCCTTTACTTCTTCATAATTCTAAGCTTCCAGATGATAAGTTTAGAATTTGATAGGCTGAGTGAGTTGGTTGTGTCCTTTGATTTTTCTTGATAGCACGCTGTCTTCTAGAAGATATACTAGAGCTAATCCAGATCCAGATCCTCCGAACATCTACAAAAATCCCAATTTGATTCCAAGAATTCGTCGTCAAGAGAGATGTATAGCTCCCGTGTTCAAATCCCATTCATGTCCTGACATTTTTGAGTATCTTGAAGAGCTAGATCTTGATGAGTAGTTTGAACTATCATTGTTCGAGACCAAATCTGAAAGGGCGGTTGACTCTATTGTCCACAATCCACAGTTTCTTGTAGACCTGGAAACGGAAAGGGCTAACCGTTCAATAGATAACTACATTGTAGCACAGCTTCAAACTCCAATTGCTAGCCCCTTACAAACTGCACACACTCCTCCAACACCTCCAAGGCCGAATCCACCAAAAGTGATGGCTACCCGTTTTTCACCCCTTGTTCTACCTCAAGTTTTAGATAATATGCCCGCAGATTATCAAAGAAAAATCCCGTTTTTTGATGGCACTCCTAACAGCATTACTGCCCAGCAACATGTGGACAAAATGGCAGACTTCTATGAACTTCATGAGATCGATGCAGAGAATGTGGCAATGAGACTCTTTGTGCAGACATTTGCAGGTGAAGTGAGGAAATGGTTCAGAGGTTTGCCGGCTGCACGTATCGCTACCTTGGCTGACCTACAAAGACAATTTTTAAACTGTTGGGAAGTGAAAAAGAATCCTCTTCAAATTCTGGCCGAATATGAGAAAATCAAAAGAAACATTGGTGAGTCGGTCCAAGACTACTGCATTAGATTCAATTCAGTTTATAATGAAATTCCTTATCATTGAAGGCCACCTATGGGGCTAGCCATGGTGAAGTTCCCATATGGTTTTGATGCTGACATGGCTTATCAATTAATGGAGAGAGAACCGGCCACAATGGAAGACATGCAGAAGATCGCGGTCAGCGTTGAAGCAAATTTGTTGACCAAGAGGGCTAGAGCAAAGGCAGAAAAGAAAGTCCCCGTAAAAGAAGAGTCTTCCTCGGTAGGTCAATTACTCTGGAAGGTAGAGAAGATGCTTAAAAGGGTGAAACTTGACAAACCTAAGCCACAATTTAGAAATCCTAACTCCTGTGGCCAGCAACAGCCACAATATAGAATAAGGTAGAGAGATCAGCGAGCCCAAGAGCAGACAGAACAGCAGCCAGTACAACCACCTTTGTAGCAAAATTTTGTGCATGGACCAGAATCAGATGAGGACGGGAATATAATAGGTGACGAAAACCACCTCTTACTCTTGATGATTTTCCTATTTATACCACTAAGGATGAGGAGTATGTAGAAAGCTCGGCTGTACACAAAGATGCAGATTTCATTCTAGCCAATGACACCGTTTTGGAGGAAGAATCAATTGAGTACCAAAGAGGCTATATGAATGCTCTGTTCACCCAGCAGCAACGATATTCACTTAGAAACAAAGATGTGCCAGTCAAACCAATTCAAAAAAGGAAGGATATCGAGGCATCAAAGAATGATTCATCAGTTGCACAAAGGAAAGGAAAGGAGGCGGTTGATCCGGATAGCAGCAAATCACCATCAACAGAATAATCACATCAGCAAATTGCATCGAAAGAAAAGGAAAGGAAAGAAATCATAGTCAAAGAGGTAGAAAAGATTCTCGCTTTTAATTTAGAGAATGAGATTTCTAAATTGAAGGTATCCATTCCCTTGACTAAAATAATGAGGAACAGTAGTTATAGAGGGCAAGTATCTAAAATGTTGAATCTTGACCCAATGTCCAACATGGTGAATGTCGAAGATGATCAGCCTGAAATGATTTTTGGGCCAGCATCGAATGGTGAGTCTCCTGATAGTGATGTGCCACCTTTTTATATCAGTTTAAGATTGCATGATTTTGTGTTACATAATGCCATGTTCGATTCTAGAGCTTCTCACAATCTCATGCCCAAGGCTATTATGGATAAGTTGGATCTGGACATCACCCGACAATACCACGATCTCTATTCGTGTGATTCCAATAGAGTAAGATGTATCGGGCTCATCAAAGACTTGGTTGTGAGTCTGGATCAACTCCCAATGAAGAATGTTTTGATGGATGTTGTTGTAGCAGATATTCCTCCCAGGTTTGGCATGCTTCTTTCCAGGTCTTAGGTAGCGGAATTGAAAGGGACACTACAACTAGATTTCTCCTATGCAACGATTCCAGTGTTTGGCCAAATGAGGAAATTGTATCGGGAACAAAGAATGAAATACATGATCAAAAGCAAGGAGAAACCAATAAATCATACGATTAATTATGTACATACAGATCTAGAGTATTTTGTTTTGTATTCTGATAGTTTCAATGATATCGATAGTTAATTAGTAGAATCAGATGATATTCCAGAAATAACAGAAAATTTCAGAGGAGTTTTAAAGAAAGAAGGAGAACAACAGTAGAACATCGTTGAGCGATCAACTGAAAGTAATGGACAACAAGTAGATAAGGCACAACAAATAGATTTTCAACACTTGCAAGAGGAGGAAGAAGGTTTGTGGACCATGGATTTCGATGGAGCAGTGGGAAATGATGGCGCTGGAATTGGAATTTGGGTACACAGTCCTTTCTCCACCCTGAACAAAGTGCCTAGTAACGTGCGAGTATGCTTTTACAAGTTGGATTTTGATTTTTCAAATAATGAAGCTGAGTATGAAGCTCTGATTGCTGGCCTAAAAATTCTAAGAAAGTTGAATTCTAAGAGGATTTTAGTATATGGCGACTCCGAATTGGTGATTAAGCAGGTCAGAGGCGAATATCAAGCAAAGCATCCTCGGATGCGGGCTTACCAAAATGCAGTTCTAGACATCCTAAAATTATTTTCAGAATACATCTTCACATGTGTGCCTCGCATACAAAATAGTATTGTTGATGCTCTTGCTAAGGCAACAAGTAATTTGAAGATCCCAATGAACTCTAGTAATAAATTCGAAATCCATGTCAAGCATCGTCCGACTGTCCCAGACAATTAGAGATATTGGCAAGTTTTCCACGATGATGAGGAGATTGACGATTTTCTGCAAAACAAGGGTAAGTTCAAAGAGACCTCAATTGATGTAGAAAATGACGATGGTAAAGGTAATGGTACAGATGATGTGCAGATTAATCAGATGGACATGTTGCAGCTAAAAAATAACGTTATTCCTAAAGGTTTGATACCTTTAGAAGAACTCTTTGATCAAGATGATGTAGCCCACAAACCAATATTATAGCCAATAGAGAAGGGTGTGGAAGAGGTCAATGTCGGAACAACTACTAATCCTAAATTGGTAAAATTGTCTAAAGCATTGCCAACAAAAATCAAGGACAAATATATTAGTTTGTTGTCTTCATTTGCAGATGTGTTTCCTTGGGACTATTCTGACTTAAAGACATATGATACCGATATAATTCAGCACACTATACCCATTAAGCCCAATCAGAAACCCTTCAGACAGAAGTTTAGAAGGCTAAATCCAAAGTTGCTGCCATCAATTGAAAAGGAGATAAACAGGTTGTACAAATCAGGAATCATTGTTCCCATCAGATTTTTGGATTAGATCTCTAATTTGGTGCCTGTACGAAAGAAGACAGGTGAGATTCGCTTATGCATTGATTTTAGAAATCTCAATAAAGTTTCTTTGAAATACAACTATCCTCTGCCCAAAATGGACCATATACTTCAGCAAGTAGTGAGAGCATCTCGTATGTCACTACTTGATGGTTATTCTGGATATAACGAAGTTTCTGTCCATGAAGATGATCGAGACAAGACAGCGTTCAACACTCCATGGGGAACTTTTCATTACGCTAAAATGCCTTTCAGTTTGAAGAATGCGGGTGCCACATTTCAGCATGGAATGGACTTGTCTTTCACAAATGAGAAGGATGTCTTTCTGGTGTTGTACCTGGATGATTTGACGGTGTTTTCCAAATCCGATGAAGAGCACATGTATGATCTAAAAACTATCTTTCAAAAGTGCAGAAAATATGGCTTTCCACTGAATCTGAAAAAGAGCTTGTTCGCCATGGAGGAAGGCCAAACTGCTTGGGCACATTATCTCAAAAGATGGCATTCGTATTGACCCAGCATGTGTACAAGCAATTCAGCAAATTGATCTGCCCCGGAATAAGAAAGAGATTCAATCTTTCAATGGTAAAATTAATTTTCTACGCTGCTTTGTACCTAATCTTGTTGAGCACCTAAGAGAGACTACAAACATGCTTAAGAAGGATAGCCAAGTGAGATGGACGGAGGAGGCAGTAAAGTCTTTCAATTTAGTCAAATTGGCTCTTTCTTAAGCTCCCGTTCTAGTCAGCCCGGACTACACTCAGGATTTCATATTGTTTTCATTTGCTTTGGAGCATACTATGGCAGCAGTGTTATTGCAGAAAAGAGATGACCATGAAATACCCATTGCATTCTTCAGCAAATCTATAAGAGATGCAACCTTAAAATACAACATCATTGAGAAGCAAGCCCTTGCACTTGTGAAAGCGTTGAAAGATTTCCGGGTATATATTCTACATTCTCATATTTTGGCCTATGTTCCTGACGCTGCTGTCAAAGATGTTTTAGTGCAGACCAATCCAGAAGGAAGACGAGGCAAGTGGATTGCAGTTTTGTTGGAATATGATGTGGAAATAAATCCCACAAAGCTTGTTAAAGGATAGGGATTGGCAAAGTTAATGGCCGAATCAAACTTGCATGCCTTGGACATAAATCTGATTGCTGCTATGTCCGATGAGAATGAGGAAGGATCGTCAATTCAGGTATCTGAAATGTTTTCTCTTTCTCCGTGGTATTCAGATATCATATATGTTCTTAAAAATTTGTCACCACCACCCGACATGACTAGAAACAAAGCGAGAACACTCAAATTGAAGGCTACCAAGTTTTGCATTCTAAATTTTGCACTGTATTGGAAAGATCCCGGTGGCATTCTGTTAAATTGCTTGGTGGAAAAAGAAGCAAAGAAGGTCATGGAGGACTGCCACCAAGGAGACTGTGGTGGTCAATTTTTTTTTCGAAATCAACAGCAAATAAAATTCTAAGAGCGGGGTACTATTGGCTGACATTGTTTGCTGATGTATATAAGATGGTCAAGAGCTGTCATAAGTGTCATATTTTCGAAGTAAGGTAGAAGTTACAGCCTTTGCCACTTAATCCCATTGAGGTGAGTGCTCCTTTCCAGCAATGGGGGTTGGATTTCATTGGTGAAATCCCTCTCGCTTCTTCCGGTCAGCACAGATGGGTCCTCACAGTGACAAATTATTTCACGAAATGGATTGAAGTAATTCCCACCAGACAAGCTACAAATGCGGTAATCATTTAATTCCTTGAAAATAAAATCTTGTCTCGCTTTGGTTGCCCGAATAAGTTAATCACTGATAACACAACAGTGTTCAAATAAAAAAGGATGGTAAAGTTTTGTCATAAATATCACATCATTTTGGGTCACTCAACTGCCTATCATCCGCAAGGCAATGGATTGGTGGAGTCTTCTAATAAGTCATTGGTCAACATCATCAAGAAGCTGCTGGAAATAAACAAGAAGAGCTGGCAGAAGAGGTTGGTCAATACACTTGGGCAGATCGGGTCAATCAGAAGAAATCCATAGGTACATCACCATTTGAGCTTGTTTATGGAGTTGATACAATGTTTCCTACCTCTCTCGCTACCCCAGTAGTCAAACTTCTTCAGGAGGCCAACAGTGAAGATGATCCTATGCAGAGAAGGTTGAATCAAATGGTCCACTTGCAGAAGACCAGAGAAGAAGTCTTCCAAAACACATCCAAGTTGCAGGAGAAGATTAAGAAAATTTATGACAAAAAAGCAAAGGTGGAAAAATTTCAGTTGGATGATGTGGTGCTGAAGTGGGATGCAACAAATGAGGAAAATGGTAAGCACGGTAAGTTCGAGAATCTCTGGAAAGGTCCTTTCAAGATTGCAGCATATCGGGGTCAGAATGCCTTTCTTCTGAAGGAAATGAACGGGGAAGATTGTCCAGGAGGGCCGATCAATGGTCGGCTTCTCAAGCGATACCATTTCTGAGCTATTAACACTGCTTCCACTGTCATTGTAAATACCAATTTATTTTAGTTTGGTTAGAGTTTGTCAAGTTAGTCTTCAAGTAATTTCAATGTCAAATTTGAGTCAATGTTTGGTCATTTTAGTTTCATAAATGAGTCAGAGACATTTTCAGTCATTAGTTCTAGGGATTAGTCAATTTGGTCTTCAACCATGTCCAATAAAGCCATGTAGGCCAGAGGGAGGCCTTATAAAGTTATGATTCAGAGATTTTCATCGTCATGTTGACAGATTACGACTGTTCTTAAAAACTCTGTTTTGAAGAAAAGTCAAACAGTGTGTCATTGGTGATAAAATTTCAAAAAATTCTCCAGTTGATCTCTTCAGGCGCAGTCATGGTTTCTGTGGCCAAATGCCCTGTCATACAACCCCTGCAAAAAGTGCCAAAAATTTCATCATTCTAGCTAAAAATTCAAAGGGAAAAGTGAAATTTAGTGTTGCATTAACTCAGTGAAAAGAACCAAAATGAAACATTAGCAAAGTGGGTTTTTTGAATAAGCAAAAATTTAACCCATGACTCCAAAAGTATTTATAAAGGATTTCTATGAGAAACATAATCATTTTGCATACCAAGGTGGAGAGAAAGCATTTCAAGGTGGTTAAGACAAGCTAGCACGCGTTTGAGTGACGTTTGGAGTTGTTTTCAGGAGTGCAGCGCACACACAGAGGGGCGCGGCACACATAGAGAGCACAGCGAACACAACGCTACCCCACAATTTTAATTCAACACGGGCATGGCGCACATACAGAGCGCGTCGCACTGGGTTTGTTGCCCGGTGCACACCCACAGAGGCCCGAAATTGTTCCCAATTGCATCAAATTTTTTGGAATTCCTTCTAATTGCCAAGTAGGGTCCGTCTCTTGGTTTGTTCATCAAATTTTTGTGAAGGTTATGGTGGTTCATGGCTATTTATAGTTGCAACAAAAACTCATAAAACCTACCACTAGAAAACATCAAAACCATTGTTGCTAGGGTTGCAAACTTGTGGTATTGATGCAGAGGCTCCTCTTTCACCTATCATTGTTTCACTCCTTTCCATTGTTCCCTTCCCCCCTATCCCATTTTTCTCTATTTTCCCTACCCTAAAACACTGCTAAAACCATATTCTCTATCCCTCCACTCATTGGCCAATGTAAACCCCAAAACCCTACCTTATAAAATCCCCAAACCCTCCTACATATCCCTAAACAACATTTCCCCCAT
>APFE031268689.1:88185-153892 GCA_000404065.3 Pinus taeda
AAACCCTACCTTATAACATCCCCAAACCCTCCTACATATCCCTAAACAACATTTCCCCCATAACCCCTATTCCCATCATATTATTCCTCTCCTAACACTCCCTTTTTGCATTGTTCCCCTTGGTGGCAGATATCACAACAACACCTAGTTTCATACCATCATCAAAGGGCAGTCCAAGTATAGTCTACATACAACAGTCATGGCATCTGAGCATTCATCGGAGTATGAGATGGAAACCCAAAGTGATTCATCCTCGGAAGAACAGGCTCCCCGGAGACATCACAAAAGTGGCAAACATGTTAGGGATGAGCCAACCACCCTCACAGAACTGCAAGCCTGCCCTCTTGCTATGTCATGTTTCCAGCATCTATCATGTTTTGAGTTTTGTCAAAGGGTGGCTAATGTTCGAGTTCATCATGAGTTGGCCTATATTTTTGTGCTTCATCTACATGGAGGTCACTCTATCTTGGCTGGGGTCACCTTCACACTGACACTCGAAACTATCTCATTAGCAACCAGCATACCGAATGTTGGAGAACCGTGGCACAAGAAACAAAAGTTGGATAGGCAACATTATGATCCTTACATTAAGGCTAGTTTCCTGAGGCAGCTCTAAAGAGTCTTTCCATTTAGATACTTGAAAGATGAATATGCTCCACTCATGAAGTTGATCATGAAGTATTTTAGCTGTGAGGGGAGGTTCTCTCATCTGTATGCCTATCACATCAGGTTTCTCATGCACTTTACTAGGGTATGGATGATGAACATCCAATATTTCATTTGCAGGAACATAGAGAGGATGAACACCTTCATGCAGCACAAGACCCCTCAGCAGCAACTTAATAGTGTTTATCACTTTGCTCTTATCCAGATTTTGGTGGATCACCAATTGGGATTGCAGGGCATTACTTGGGATGACTTCATCTCTGTGACCTCTTCAGCACTTCATAGGTATTATCAGAGGTTGAGCATGAAATAGGTGGTCCTTCTCATTAGTATGAGCACCATGAGACCACTACTATGCCAATATTCATCACATATCAAAGAGGTCATAGGCATTTGTTTGCAGCAACAAAGCGAGTGTTATCTCTACCCGGGGTGGAAGGGGCCTCACTTCTGAAATCAACAACGCAGGTACATGGCAAGGGGAAGATGCCCATGCATGACGAGGGGCCATCAGGTGAACAAGAGGCCGACTTCATCCTCATTCATGATGATGATGCAGATGACGAAAGTGCCAAACTTAGGAGGACCATCCAGGAGCAAAAAACGGAGATCTAAGACTTGTCACTCAATTTGGAGAGGGCCAAATGGATTATCAGGCATTTGGAGCAAAGGAACAAATAGCTTGAAGACCAGCATGAGATCATGGAGTTGCAAAACATCCGTGAGAATCGCGAAGCTGCCCAACATAGGAGGATTAAGCTCACTCCATTGGAGCAAGAAATTAACAATGACCGAGAGTCTTGGCTTGAGCGCATCAACATCCACCTTGAGAGACTGCTAGAGAAGGTTGATAGGGAAAAAACCATACTGAGGTGGATGGTTTATCATTACAGGGCACGAAACATGAGTTCAAAGGCTCGGATAAGGAGTTTGAAGGCAAAATTGAGCAAAGCGAAAAGGAGGCAAAAGAGGCAAAAAGAGCAAGATCGGCTTTGAAGCTTGGTTGAAGCCTTTATGGCCCAGCATAGCGCCTCATAGAGGATCTCCAACCCAAATTTAAAGAAATTTGGGGCAATTTTTGTCACATGACAAATTTTTGGTCACAACACAGGTTTTTCCTCCATGTGCGCCACACCACTGGCGCGGCGCTTAGGATTGGGAGCTCCAAATCACAAATGGCTTGCATTTTTGGATTCAACATGAAAACTCATGCCTACTGGTGCATGGACAAGAAATTTGGGCATGATTGGAGTCTCCAAGAGGTCAAAAACACTCAGAAAATGACCTCTCCGCCCCTATTTTGACACACAGGAAGCAGTCTTGGGAGAATGAAGTTTTGGAGGGGAAAATGAGCACCAAATTCAGAAATTCCACTTGGGTTGGAAAGTAGACAAACTAGGCTTGGGCACAATTTGGACTCCTACAAGTACCTCAAAATAGCCTCCAAAGTGCCACGACGCATATCGAGAAAAGGAAAAATCATTTCCGCTTCGCGACATTTTGATTCGCGACTTTCTCCAAGTGGGCCCGCTTATCTACACTACACTTTTTTCGGCACCTAGGACAAAATTTAAAGTATTTCCACTAAAGGTTGGCTTCTATCCAAGTGGCAAAGGAAGGTGAGTAGTCACCCAAGACATTTGTCATTTTTGTAACACTGCACCTGTAACTAATGGTTGGCTTTCCAATTCCACTTTGTAATGATTCGAAAAACTCCCCAACTCTTGGTCGTTCTATTTCCTCATGGCATAGTCTATTTATTGTATGCAAACAATTTACAAAGGGTTGGTTGGCTTGTAATTTCTGGGAGACTGTGGGAGAGAAACTCAGTTCTTCATTGTATATTTTGACAGAGGATTAATGAAAGGCAGCGACTCTGTTTCATGAGATTCTTGTTGTGTGAGTGTAGAAAATTTGTTTCTCTATATGTTTCATATGTTTTCGTTATGTTTCACAATTCATTCATATTCATTTTCAGTGAAATTTTCTGAGTAAGATAAGGTAAAATTCATGTTTATTTCTCTGCCTGTGGGAAAGTTTCACGTTCTGTGTTCTTCTTCTGTTGAAAAGGGTTCATGTTTCTCATGCCCTTTTCACCCCCCTAAATAATCTTTCCATTTCATATTATTTCAAATTTAATTGCTATACTTTCCGCCTGTCTTGCCTCACGAAGTAATATGTGCCTTTGTGTTAAATTCTCTGCTCATTGTTTCTCGTTGGTCCCATACATCCCAGAAACTCAGTCATTTATAAAAAATTGCTTCTTGTATCCATATTTATTTAGTAGCCTAAAATCAATATTCATTGTAAGTCATCTCAGACCATATCGTTTGTTTATTGACTGAGTGTGACACGGTGAGAGCCATCTCCTGTTCTGGTAGGGCTAGCTACTAGACTAGGCGTGGTTTGTGGTTACCCTGAATTTTGCCTTCCTTCAGCCTAAGGCAGATTTAGGTGCTAACACTGAGTATTTGACTTTCTAGGTGCTTCTTTTGAATGTGACTTGGAGGATCCTTAATTGTAGTGGAAGTCTTTCTTTCCTCTTCCTCTTCTTCATCCTTTTCTGAAATTTCTTGTTCCTTGTATTCTATGAAATCATGATTAGTTGATACATATTTTTAATCATTAGATTTAGGAAATGATTCATCAAAAACAATATTAATACCTTCAATTACCTTTTTGTTCCTCTTGTTATAGAATTTGTATCCCTTTCTCTTGAATGAATAACCAAGGAATATCCCCTCATTAGCTCTTGATTCAAATTTTCCAAGCTTTTCTTCAATCCTCTTGTTGTAGCACTTACTTCTAAAGACTTAGAAGTGGTCAACTTTTTTTGGTCTTCATTTCCAAAACTCATATGGCATTTTTTCACTATTAGGCCTAAGGATAACTCTATTGGACAAATATATTGTTGTTTGAGCTCTCCCCCAAAAGTATCTTCCACACTATCCTCATCTAACATAGCATGTGCCATATCTTGGACCAACCTACTTTTCCTCTCAACTACACCATTTTGTTGAGGTTTTCTAACTATGGAATATTTTCATCTTTATCCCATGGTCCTCACAAAAAACACCAAATTCCTTGGACATGTACTCAACTCCTCTATTAGATCTAAGGCACTTTTTCTTTAAATCAATATTATTCTCAACAAGTGCCTTAAAATACTTAAATCTGTTGAAAGCTTCAAAATTTTCTTTCATGAGCATAATCCATTTCGCTCTAGTGAAATCATTAACAAATAATATAAAATTTATCTCCTCTTGGGATTTTCTTCCTTGTGGGTGCACATATGTCTGTATGCACTAGATCGAATGGTCTAATTGTAGAGAACTCCTTGGATTTGATCTACACTCTTGTTTGTTTCCCAAATTGGCATGACTTTCATATTGTGTTATCTGGTTTAGACAACCTTAGTAATCCTCTAACTACTCCAATATTTCTAATTTTTATTAGCTTATCAAACTTGACATGATCTAATCTTTTATGCCATAGCCAAGATTCTTCTATTTTTCTCATGGAGCAACTATGCCTAGTGTCATAAAAAATATACATGTTGGTGTCACTTCTAATTGCCTTTACCACCAACTCTCCTAATTTTACTTTTGTAATCTCACATTATTTAGATTTGAATAACACTTCATCCCCATTATCACACATCTGACTCACATTGAGGAGGTTGTGTTTCAACCCATCAATAAAGAGAAACACTACTCTACAACAAATCATGAGCATAAAGATGAACATAAAAACCTAGACTTGACAAGCCCGTGAACAAGGAACACAAACATCTCTAACACCAAAATGAATGAACACCTGGATTATCAAACATATCCATGACTGAACACCTACAATACATGCTAAAATATTGACATCAGTGCCAACATAAACTAGTTGCAACTAGACAAGCCATAATGGCAACAAATTCTAGCGATTTTCTACTTCAGATATGTCATCCTAGATTTTTTGTGATAACTTTTTTATTGGGAATATTAAAATGGTAAAAATCGGAGAATATTAATAGGAAACCATAGGAGGCATATAGCTCGAACTTGAAATCTTTTTTCGCTATATTTTTAGGGATATTCTCTAAGGAAGTTAGGGTTCATGAATGCTCCTAAAATAAATTTCAGATAGGCTACTTTGACATTTTCACTATAATTTGTTTCCTAAGGGGTCTCAAATGATGAAACTTGGATCATAGTGAAGAGAACAATTGTGGAACATTCATATATTAATTCATTATGATTTTGGAGATATTCTCTAAGGAAGTTATGGTTCATGAAAGCTCTTGAAATTAGTTGCAAATAGGTAAATCTGAAATTTTTACTATAATTTTTATTTTTTATGTGAAATTTTGTATTTTAAAACATGGAACGTACTAAAAATAAATCTTGGAAAATATCTAGATCGAATTTCATGGTTTGTTTTCTATAATTTATGGGATATACTCTGTGGATGTTAGGGTCAATAACTTCTTTTTTTGGAACTTTTCAAACTATAAAATATTTAGGAATCTCAAAAGACATAGAAATACCTCCGAAACAAATTTCAAAATTATATTTGAATATTTGGACATGTGGCATGCTACAAAAATTTGATGGTGGGAAGAGGTCAAAATCAACAAGTTTTAGGAAAATTACCATAACTTTCACTAGGGACATCAAATTATGGTCAAACCTAGGGCACTATAGAGAAAAAAATATCAAATTACTACATGTTGAAGTTTAATATTCATAAGTAGTCAAATCCCAATGATATATAAAAAAAAATAGTCTATTTAGATACTCTGCAAATTAATGTTTCAAAGGTACATAACTTGCGAGTGAACTAACTTTTAATTAGATGATCCATTTTTGGGGATGAATAGAAATTTTGATAAAGAGGAATATTATTTATGAATAAAGTGAAGATTTAGAATTTTGGTTTTACCAAATATATAAAAAAGTCAGTGAAAAGGACGGTAGTATGTTGAAAAAGGTGGATTTATCAGGTTCTCATGAAAACCTTAAAAAATGATGAATAAAATGGAAAAGGATATGAATGAAAATAAAGAGGAAGTGAAAAATGTCAATGAAGATATACAAAAATCCACCAATGAAGATTAAAATATGTTCCTAAAATGGATGTGGAGATCCAAGGACATCATGAACTTCGAAGGAGAAACATGGTGTTGAGACTCAAACTCATATGGGGAGTATGCTCTCACAATTGGGGAGCAAAAATATTGAATTATAGAATAATAATCATGCATTTTCAATCCAATATTAACATTATAAGGGCTTCAAGTCAACACCAAGGAACTACTACAATCTGAAGATTGATATGAGTAAGCTTGATGGTAATGATCATGTAGCATGAATATTTTCGATGGAGGAATACTTTGACCTATACCAAGTGACATCCTCACAAATGATAAATATTGCATACATGTGTTAAGAATAAGGCCAACATGTATGATATGAATGACCTTATGAAAGGAAAAATTGTGCCATTTGATAAAAATAGAAACAAGAAATTCTAATTTAATTTGTCCTTGAATCAAATTGTGAATTAAATCGAAATTCTATTCTGATAGAAACTTGTAATAGTTAATTAAGTTAAATTGACTTAATTGACTTAGGAAATTTGAGTTCTACGTCTATCTAGAGTAATGTAGAATGATCCCTAAATTTTAGGGGCCTAAGTTGAGTTCTTCTGAGTTGTAATTAGATAACTTAGTCTAACTGAGTTATAGTTAATTAAACTAATTATAACTATTGGAGGAACTAGTAGGAGGTCTAGTAGTGGAGTAATACACCAGTGTATCACTAGTACCACACCAGTTAACTAAGGATTACCTCATAAATAACGCATGCTTGTCTGTTCAAAGGAAGACACAGTTGAGATTAGAGTTCATGGACAATGTACTATCAAATGTATATTTTTTTGAGTTGTATAGATGGTGCATGCAATCCTTTGAGGATATATTGATTGAGGACCTATGTTTGGATTGTGCAGTTATGGAGAGTGTATTTCCCAATTAAATACAAGTTAATTCTCTCAGGAATTGCACAAGGAAATAGGAGCTTGGCAGGCAACATATTTGGCTAAGTATTGGCTTGAGATGGTTTGTGAAGCAGTGAGATAGATTGTGCTTGTGCAGAGATTGTTCAAGTTGAAAAAACATTGTATTTTATTCTCAGATTTTCTGGTTAATGCAATATAGCTAGTCAAGGTTTTTGGCAGTCACTTTTCCCAAAGAAATATTGTGCTATGTGCGATTTTTATTCCTACTTTTTTTCTTATTATTTTCATCGATCAATTTTGGTTTTTGTTGAAGTGAACAATAGAGTAGATTACTATCTTGTGTTTTAGAATATCACATAAGTTGTTGAATCTACAAGTAAAACTCTACACGATTACATATTTATCCTTTTTTACAGAGGAATTGAACAACACATTATGGAGAGATTAAGAGAAATGTATTCTTTAGTCAATTGGGAAATATTTGACACAAAGGTATAATTAAGGATCAAATTCAAGAATTCCAAAAGTTGAGTCTCAAAGTAAACAATGTTTCATAGGATTATTTGTTAGACTTATTTATGAGAACCATAAAGGAAGGCATCCAACAGGAGCTGCATCTCTTTGATCCTAATCTCTAGAGTATTCTTTCACTTTGGCAAGGAAAGATGAAAAAAATATGGTCGATAGAAAATTAGTCTTTAATAACTATAGAGAAAATCATGCTCCCTCCCCTAAACTGACAAGTATGGCTTCTCAACAAATGAAAAAAAGAAAAAAGAAAGGGGACTATGATTCTATTCTGGAAAAAATATAGTAAGGGGAATTTTATTTAGTGAGAATAAATTATTCTACATAGATTGTGAAGATGAAGAATATCAAGAAGTGGAAGCCTCACAGGATATAGAGCTAGAAGAGACTATTCCAACAATCTCTTGTCATGCATTGGATAGTATTAGTACTCTATAAGCTATCAATATAGAAGAAAATATCAAAAAGAAAAAAGTAATAATATTGATTGATTTAGGTAGTTCCCATAACTTCATTAGTTACAAATTGGAAAAAAATGATTAGTTTCTTTGTATATGCAACATCATAATTTTGAGTAATGATTGTAGACATAGGTAACATACATTATTAGGAAGTTACATACTATTAGGTAAAATATGGGGGAATATTTGTTGGTTAGCCTCTTGATATAAATCCAAATTAGTAGTATTGATGTTGTATTAGGGTTGCAATAGTTACAACAATTGAGAATAGGGGACTCTAAATTTCAAGATCCTTTCATAATATTTTTATTGGAAGGAAAGGAAATTGAGCTTAGATTTATCCAAGGAATTCTTAGTAAATTTATTAGCTCTAACAACATGAAAACAATTCTAAAAAAGGGAGACAAATATGTAATTACACAGTTGTGTTCATTAGATGTTCAAACATTTATATCCTTTTCTCTAGTGGATCTAAAAAATATTATCAATAATCATTCTAAGGTATTTGGAGAGATGTTTAGAGGCCTTGTGCTTTTCTAAGATGATGATGGTGCTTTTCATTTGTAACATGTAAATGTACCACCTAAAATTATGCCTTATAGGTATCCACATGCATAGTAGAATAAGAATGAATGTATGGTTCAAGAAATGTTAGAGGCTAACATCATTCAACCTAAACAAAGTGCTTTCTCGTCATTAGTGTTGATAGTTATAAAAAATTATAGTTCATAGTGTATATGTCCAATTTATAGAAAGATCAACAGAATGACAAGCAAAGATAAGTTTCCTATTCCTTCTATCGATGAATTATTAGATGAATTGCATGGAGACATTATCTATAATAAGTTGGATCTCCATTTTGGATATCATAAAATTAAAATTGAGGCATAAGACATCACTTACTTAGTTTTTAGTTTTCCTATCTAGACTTACAGTTGCACCTTCAACATTTCAAATCTTGATGAATTATATTTTCAAGCCCTCACACAATTATGTTAGTATTTTTTGATGAGATACTAGTCTGCAACAAATCTCGAGAATAGCATATACAACATGGTGACAAGGTCCTAATAATAATGAAAGAGAAAAACCTATATGAAAATGCTCCTAAGTGTGCCTTTGGGGTTCAAGAAGTGGAATATTTGGGTCATACTGTATCAAATGAGGGTGTGACCAAAGCTATGAGGAAATGACCAATTCCAACAACCTGAAAGAAATGTAAGAGGATTATTATGATTTATAGGATATTAGCAAAAAAAATTCTAGTATTATGACCAAGTAGAAGAAGTCCTAACAAAATCACTGAAGAATGGAGATTTTCTTTGACTAAAGGAGCAACCAATGCTTATGAAGAACTTAAAGAGGCTACATGTAAAACTACCATCTCAGTGACACCTGACTTCACAAAAACCTTAATTGTCGAGTATGATGCCTCAAACCATAGAATTGATGCAATTTTGATGCAAGAAGGAATGTTGCTTTCCTTTGAAATCAATGTACCTAAATGGAATAACCTACTCAGACCAATATATGAAAAATAAAGGTTGGTCATACCACAGGAAATTGAGAAATGACATTCATACAAAACAGGAAGACATTTCAAATTAAAAGTATAAAGTACTTCTTAGAGCAAAGAATATCATTAGAAGATAAACAAAGGGTCACAAATATGTTAGGTTATGACTTTGAAATTATCTACAAAAATGAAAAACAAGATATTGTGGAAGATACAGTCTCAAGGAGAGAGGAAGACAAAAATGGATTACTATGTGCTTTTCCATTCAAAAATATAACTAGGTGGAAGAAGTAAGGATAAGCTGGAAGAAATATGAGAAGATATGTAATCTCATTCAAAAACTACAAGAGAACCTAGATGATGTAGAAAACATTATGTGGAATTTTTTTTTTTAATGGTATCACGATATTTTTTACTTACGTAAGAATTCTCAAATAAAAAAGGAGGTCCTTTTGTTGTTACCCACTACTCCTGTAGTGGGGCATTTAGGGTTGTTGAAGAAATGTCATAGGATCACGAAATATTATTTTGGGAAAATATTAAAAATATATATGAGAAAGTTTTCAGCAAATTGTGTGGTGTGCCAAAAAAATAAGGGAGAGACAATGAAGACCACATGGCTCTTTCGACTATTATCCATACCAAGTCATCCTAGGGAAAAGGTTTCAATGGATTTTATTTTGGGTTTTACCCAAATATGAATGAAAGAGTGTCATTATGGTAGTGGTAAATGAGATGAAAATGCATGAACATTTTTTTCTCTCTTTCTCATTATTTTAAAGCAGGTACAGTGGAATAAACATTCAAAAAAAAAATCCTAAAGCTACATGAAATACCAAATATTATTGTAAGTTAAAATGATCCAATTTTCATTGGAATTTTTTGGATTAATTTTTTTATATATATACTCAATTGACTCACAGCTCATCTTACCATGCCCAATATAACAGGAGAATTAATATTGTGAATACATGTCTATAAGTATATTTAGTTTATTTTCATTTGATAAGTAGACATAATGGGCCAAATTCCTTAATAGAATGGTGGTTCAATACATCCTTCCATTCTTCATAAAAAAGTTTCCATTTATAGAACTTTATGCATATAATACTCCATCCATCACATCACCATTGAAAGGGACTATAGAGGCTTAAGAAACAAAGGACCACAGATGATACCGAAAATAGGTTCTCAAACTATTGAAGGACAACATAGTTATGGCAAGAAATGGGATGAAACAACAAATAAATCAACATTGCAATGGAATGGAATTTGAGAACGGGGATTGCATATTTGTGAAATTAGAACCATAGAAAGACATGTCCCTTAAGCAACAAAATAAGGACAAAAAATTAACACTAAGGTATTATGGACCTATAAGGTGTTGTAGAGGATTGGAAGTATGGCTTAGAAATTGGAGTTTCCTCCATCTTCACATGTAGATCCAATATTCCATGTTTCTTGCCTAAGGAAGGTAACAATGCCAAGATCCTAGTCCAAACCATTCTACCAAATATTAATGAAGAAGGGGAAATAATACTAGAAGAAGATATTTTTTTGGAAATAAGGATTAACCAACTAAGAAATCAAAAAATTACTAAGTACCTCATCAAATGGAAGAAGCGACATGCAAAGATGAGTTGTTCATGAAAATACACTCATATATATTCAAGTGTTGAGTAAAAAACTTATTTGAAGGGACAAAACATGTTAAGCCCTATATAAACCCCATGTTAGACCTAAAACAATTTATTAATCCCTAAAGGTTTCTAATAGTGAAACTTGGACCCTATTACAGAGAAATCTCGAGGAATTTTTTATTCAATGTTTTTAAGTTAGTTTAATATAATTTCAGAGTTATACCCTGTGGAAGTTAGGGGTTATGAATAGTCCAGAAATAAATTTTAAACAATCCAACTTTTTCTACTATATTTCTTTATGAGACTTTTCAAACTATGAAATCTTCAAGGATTTGAGGAGAAATATTTGAGGTACCTCAAATACAAATTTCTTAATTACATTTAAAAAATTACACATGTGGATGCTATATATGTTTGCTCATGGGAAGAGGCAAAAACTAAACAAGTTTTGGAAAGTTACTATAATAATCACTTGCGCATATTATTCTATTCAATCTAGTGGAACTACAAAAAAGGCATATTAGAGTATTATAGATCAAAAGTTCATGCCTAGAAGGGCTTAAATTTCAAACTCATATGTCAATAAAACTTCAACCATTGATATATTCTCCAAATTAAGGTGCATTACTCAAAAGTGACCTAACTATTGATTAGAAGAGGCCATTTTTTTGGTCACTTAGAATTATTGATTAGTTTCCAACATGCCTCTAAAGAAAGCTCCTACACTAATGAAATCTACTGAAGGATCATCCTTGATTGGTGAAGAAAGTGAAGATTTAGAAATTAGGTTATTTCAATGAGAGAAGAAAGTTAATGAAAAAGATGGTAGAGTGCTACAAAGGTGAATTTTGGAAGAGAAATGGAAAAGAATGTGAATGAAAATAAGAAATGAATAGAAAAAAGATGTATGAAAATAAGGAAGAATTAGAAAAGTAGATGAGTAAAAATAAGGAATAAATGAAAAATCCCATTAAGGAAGAAATAAAATAATAACAAAACATTATATTAAAAGATCCCCCTAAAAGAGATGCAGATATACAAGGAAATCATGAACATAAAGATAATTGTGGTGTTGTTGAATCAGTCACATATGGGGAATGTGGTATCACAATTAGAGAGAACAAATTTTAAATGACAGAACCATAATCATGAACTTTCAATCCAAGATACCCATCATCAAGCCTTCAAGTTAGCACCAAGGAACTAATATATTCTACAGATAGATAAGAGGAATTTCAATGGTAATGATCTTATAACATGTATATTTTAGATGGATAAATACTTTGATCTACACCAATTGGTATCCTTACAATAGGTATATTTTGCATCCACACTTTTACAACAAGGCTAACATGCATGGTATCATTGGATTTGTGGAAGGAGAAAGGATTATGTTATATCTTGGTCCATTTTTACATATGTACATTCTTTAGTCAATTGGTAAATCTTCAAAAAAAAGGACTAGTTCTAGAGGACATTCAATAATTCCAAAAGATGAGTCTTAGAGTGACGAATATTTAAAAACATTTTTTGTTAGATTTATTTACAGAAACTTTAAAGGAAATCATTCAACATTAGTTGCATATCTTTGACCCTAAATCATTATAGCATGCCTTTAGTCTTGTAAGGAATGTTTAAAGTAAAAATTTGACCACTAGGAAATTGGTCAGTGATAATTATACAGAAAATCATGCTTCCTATCCTAAACCGACAAGGTTGAATCCTCAACAAATGGATGAAATGAGAGTAATGCAACTAGTTTTAACTATGATAGTAAGTATAGTAAGGGCCATAAATGTAGTGGGAATAAATTATTCTCCATATAATGTGAAGATTAAGAAGAAAAAAGAAGTGGAAAATTTATAAGTCCTAGAGGTAGAAGAGACTACTCCAATGATATCTTGTCATTCATTAGCTAGCATAAGTACTCAAAAAATTGTTAGGATAAAAGGATATATCAAAAAGAAAAAAATAACTATATTCATTTATTTAGATAGTAGCCATAACTTTACCAATTATAAATTTACAAAAATTCTTAATTCCTTTATATTTATCACACCATAATTTCAAGTAATAAATGCAGATAGAGGTACCATAACTTTTTTTAGGAAGTGTCATGATATTACGTTAAATATGCGGGAGTATTTGTTGGTTAGTCCAATGATTGTAATCCAAATGTGTGGTGCATATGTTGTAATAGGAGTAGAATTGTTACAATCATTGGGATTAGTGGCCCTCAATTTTCAAGATTTCTCATAAGATTTTTGTTAGAAGGGAAGGAAATTGAGTTAAGAGGCATACAATGGAAACCTCGTAAAGTGATAAACTCTTATAGCATGAAAAAATTGCTAATAAAGGGACACCAAGGTTTAGTTTCACTATGTGTTCATGAGATGTTTAAGCATCTATATCCTCTACTCTAGTCAATCAAAAAAATGTGTCAACAATCATTCTAAGGTATTTGGAAAAAAATCCGAAGGTTATTCCACCTACACAAGATCATGACCATGTTATTCATTTTCAATCTGGAAGTGTACCACTAAACATTATGCCTTACAGGTATCCACAAGAATGAAAGAGTGAGATATAGCATATTTTTCAAGAAATGTTAGGGATAGGCATCATTAAACTTAAGCAAAGTGATTTCTATTCACGATTGGTGAAAGTTATAAAACGAATGGTTCATGGCATATGTGCCCACATGAAATATAACTCAACAAAATGAAAACGAAATATAAGTTCAATATTCTTGTCATTGATGAATTAAAAGATGAATTGGATGGAGCCCCTGGGGTTGTGACTTTATCATTGTAAAGGCTTTGAGCATAAAAAAAGGCACTCTTAAGTGAGTATCATTATGGGATGGCCTAGTACCAACAACTTCACTCTTTCCTTTAGACTAAAAGAGATGTCGATTTATTTTCTTGGAAAAAGAAATTGACATTTTTAATATGTATATTTAGATTTTATTTTAGCTTTAGTTTTTTTCATTTCAAATTTGAATTTTAAGTGGTCTTATTTAATATTTTAATTAAAATTTTGTTTTGTTTTTCAATTATTGTTTTAAAACTTATCTTTCCAAATGCTTTATTTTAATTTTTGTTTTTTTGTTTTTAATTATATTTTATAACTTATTTTTGTTTCACTTTTCTTCCAAATTGTTTTTTCTTCCTTTAGTTTTAAGGTTTTATCTTATTTTCATTTTGTTTTTTATTATTATTATCTCTTTTTAAATATATCTCTCTTTCTTTTTTAATTTATGATTTAAAATGTTTTTTTTCCATAAAATTTCTTCTTACCAAGTCTATTTTCCTATATATATATATTAAGTGACAAATAATTTTCCAAGTCACTCAGAGTGAATGAGGTGGGAGGTTATAAGGTAGTCGTCACCAAACAAAATAAATGTGGGAAGTGTGTTGCTTTCCTTGGCATAATCTCACAACTTGGGAACATACAAGGTTTCAATGCCAAAGATGGTATGTATGGGACATGAGACAAAACTTTAAGGAAATTATGTTGCTTAGACAATCAAAAAATTGGAAAGTAGTGGATTTAATGTATATTCCATCATTTTCAACATTAATTCAACATGGATTATTCTTTGTGAAAAAACTCAATGAGAATTTGCAAACATTAACGCCTTATGGGATGTGACTTTGATGGTTTCCCCCATGATTGTTGATTCTTTTTTGGTCTCCTTTATATTCACTATTTATGAGTGAATTGCCTCTGCCTTGCTATCTCAACTATGCATTTTTTAAATTTTTATGGGTTCTGATTCTCATCCTATTTTTAGGCTTATCATACATATAAACTTTTGGTTCATTGGCCTATTCACCCATCATTGGAATGATGGTGAGGAAGCGCATGTGATGTTATCATGGAAGTGATAGTCGAGGTGGGACATGAGGTGCTTGTGTTCATGCCAAGGCAGAGGCATTAGCTCATTTATTTGAAGACTAGGTCCTTCCCATGGTTCAAGAAGAAATCTAGGATGTAGCTATCCAATAGGCTTGTTTTTCAGACTAAGAGTCTTTAATGGACATCACAAAGTAGGTTCGTGATCTTGAGCACACTAGGGGTGGATAAAATCAGTACCTACTCACAAGTGATCTTTGTTAGAGGATGAAAATTTTTCTTGGAAGGGTTATATGGAGAGAAATGATGATAGAGAGGAGATCATGTTGATGTGATACAAGATGGTGCTCCACAAACGAAACATTAGGGCTTGTCTCAAGCACATTGAAGGTCAACTCACTCCTACTCCAAATCAAGGTGGTTGTAGTAAGAGGCAAATCAACCCCATTTAGGTAGATGTCTCCACATATCCTTAGTTTTTTTATGTATATAGTTCTATCAGTTCTCTAGTTGAATATTCTCGCTAGCATATGGTTGATTGGTAATTTTAGTTATATTTTCATGCAATATGTTTCTCCAGGTATGCTACTTTCATGGTGCTTCTTTAAACACTTTTAACTGTTTTATTTTGAGGTATGTTGTGTACATTTTAGAATATATTTTTGGTTTGATAACCTACTATATTTCCAATGGTTTGGTTTCCCAGGTGGATGTCCACTGTTAGGAAAGACAATGTGAAACTATTGTAGCTACTATATGATTCTAAATTAATGAAATTTTATCTTACAAAAAAAAAATACAAGTAACAAAAATTTCAATAGAAGACTATTTTACTATATTTATTTGTGATGCTATAAGTAGTCAAGGCCAAATTTTCAACTGAATTATAATTTAACTCAGGGTAAGTGGTTTTATTAGAAGCACAACTTCTCGATTGAGGGACAATTTTCCATAATGGTATTGGTCATCAAGGCTACATGAACATTCTGGACTAGAACCGTCTCCGTATTGGCTACAATGAAAGGCTGCCTTTCCTTACTCGTAGGTTTGAAGGCTGGTATATGCCCCATCAATGAATTATGGTTAAACCTTTGCTACTCGCTCTGCAAGTCATAATTTTAAAACCCCCTAAAAAACAAATATGCTACTAGTAGCACCACATTTTGATTCATCAGTTGATTTTGGTATATTTGACCCAAAAGCATGGTTTTTTTAAGCTAGAGTTCTTGTTTTGATTTCGCACCTATATTAAGTTGGAAACCACGCGATGATGATATTCTCCTATAGAAACTAGTGTGTGTGTGTGTGTGTGTGTGTGTGTGTGTGTGTGTGTGTGTGTGTGTGTGTGTGTGTGTGTGTATTACAATTAAGATGTGGAAGATTTGTGTTACATGAAACTCAATTCATGAAGTGGAGATAGATGTTGTGCCATTTAATCTGTGTGGTGTAATTTTTGAAAGACACTACACATGTACATGAGAAATGAAATCCTTAGAAGGAGAACAAACAATATCACTTGATAAAGGATTGAAAATCGTTAAACGTCATTACTCACAAATGTAGCTACAATATATCCTTGGTGAGTTCTACCTGAGAAAATAATTTTATTAGCTCAACTAGGAATTATGATCTCTTCTTAACGTAAAGTCAATAATCAAATCAATTAGTAAAAGTAAATACATCTTTAGAAAATTCAATAAAGACGAAAAAAATATTTTGTACGAAGAAGTGTTTGAAGTGCCTAAAGGTTACTACATAAGAGGGTCATGGATCATGAGATATAATTTCTTCATAAATATCCATTCCAAAACATAATATTGTACAAATAATTAATATTGGAATAAGTTGAAGTGAACATATAGTTGCAGTGATTGTAAGGGTGGGGATTATTTTAACTAAAAATTTCACCTTGTTACTCATGTATTGTCATTTTAACACAAAAATGATGGGATATGGAGAATGAGAATTAAGCACAAGTTATCATGAAGATAATCCTCAAGAATCAATTCCCTCTGTCTTTAGTTTCCCTCTATTAGCAAAGGGACTTAACACATGTATGATAAGCCAAATTAGTTTCAATGACTATTAATAGGTTATTGTTGATGTCTTATCAGATTATTTATAGATTAACAAATAATTCATCAAACTATATCTGAAACAAGGATACCAAAATGTGTAAGTCAACAAATAAGACAATTGGAAAACTACATTTCATATGAGGTGTGGGCTATATGAGTGGTTGAAAATGCCTCTTGGTTTATGTTGAAATTCAAGTGTAATCTTGAATTTATAATCATGATAATTACTTGTAAATGTTTATATGTTTTTCCATTTAGTGTTTTCTTCATTCGTTAGGTCATCAAGAAATTATTGAAATACAATACAAATCAGCAAGAGGCAATATATATCATGCCAACGGCTAGGGAAAAACCCACAATGGTAAAACCAAATAATCCTTTCCTTTTATAATCTTTGTCAAGAAGAAAAATCCTAGTCATGAACCTATTACCTATGTGCCAAGTCATCCCTCCTCTAATCAATTGTCCACATGAAGTCTACCACATGTTTATCCATAAATAGTGTCACAATAAAATTCGTTGATCATAAAATGCATGTCTCAGTTAAAGTCACCATCTTCTATTATATCCTGCTTCAAAAACTTGTATTTTATTTCCTTTGATCATGTTATATCCTACCTAGGAAACTCCTCTTATTGTTCATTACATACCTGAGTTATCCTTCCATAAAAGTTGCGAGATAGAAACCGAAATGGTGCAGTGGCAATGGCAATATATAGTTGTTTGCCAATGTGACGAGAAACAACTCTTTGGGATGGATGAGTTCAGAAATGGAGGGTTGACTTGGTCAACTTGGAGACACTAAAAATTCAATTTTATTCTAAATAAAATATATATATTTTTAACTCATTTACAAAATTAGAAAGATAAATATTCATTATGAAGTTTGAACCTAGCTACAACTTCAACACTCCCTCTTAACAAGGGAGGTATTAATAATTATTATCAAGATGTTCTCAAGATTAACACTTCTATAAGAAAGGATCATCAATATTAGGATAAGAATCATCATCAATATCATCACTAGAATCAACCACATTTCCATAACCAATTTAGTAACTCAAATGTATGGAAGAACAAGCTCACTCTAGAAAGAGATCAGAACATGATGTTGGGAGGTTACAACCTCTAGGACCATTCTCTCTAATCAATTCAAAATGAAAAATGGACTACCTCCCTAATTAGGTCACTATATAATGACACAAATAGAATGATTTTCCTCTCTAAGACCTTTTCCCTATACAGGTCAAAATGTCAAAGGGGCTACAACCCTAATCAAGTCACTATACAATGACACAGTAAAATGTTTTCCCATAGGACCATTCTTCCTAATAAGGTCAAAGTGATACTTGGAATACAACCCTAATCAGGTTGCTATATAATGACACATGAAGAATCTCAATCCACTGGACCATTCTTCCTAATCATGCCTATGTACTTGACACAAGGATAACTTCCCTAATTTGGTAAAAGTACATGACACGAGAAGAATGTCAGTCCATGATGCTATCCTATCTTTCAAACCATTCTGTCTAATTCCAATCAATGTACTTGACATAGGGATAACCTCCCTAATTGAGCTCAAAGTACAAGACATAGGGATAAACCATATCCATGATTTAATCATTATTCTTAATAAAAGAGGCATCTCAAATTTCTTTTCAGAAAGAGGCTTCATCAACATATCAATTATCAGCTCATTAATGAAAATATATTCTAGCTTTACTTTCTTCACAATTGTTCCCTCTGTTAGAGACAAATTACTTATGATCATCCTTAATCACAAGGATTCTTCATGCTCTTAAAAAATTTGAGGCAATTGAGGCAAACATCTTGACATGATCCACTCCCTCTCACTGGGAGAACCTTCTCGAATCTTGCCTCCATGTTGCCACCTACTGCATGCTAGATCTTGAAAATCAAGTATACTTTACATTGTCTGCTCCCTCCAATCTTGGAGCTCATCTGGTAAAATATCCTTCAAGTAGCAATTCTAGAAAGTATTATTTCTTTGCTTCATTCTTCCACTTCTTCTAACCATTTTCAAAGCTTAGATAACCTTTTCCATTGACATGTAATCCTCACTAGGAGGTCATGAAAGAACAAATGCAATTACCAAAAGTATATATACAATAGAATATCAAAGACGATAAACATTGTAGTAATCAATGAGATGAGACATAGAGTGCTTATCTTTTGAGAAAAAACAGCTCCCTTTTAATATATGGACTTCTTGCAAACATTTGCAACTTAGTCAGCTCCATTTGTCATTATCATGCATAGGCCAGGGTTTCTTTTTCTTTTCGTGGAAGTGACCATTCATAGGGTACAAACACTAGCCTTTTCTTGTTCAAACTGTTGCTAGGGTTTATAGACAAGCACACTCATTATAGCTTGATAATATTTTTCTCTTAAGCCTTTTCTCAACTTGCTATGGTTTTATAGAGCCTAGATTCTCAAGCTTGATCCTAAACAAGTCATGTCACAACTAAGCTTCAAGATAATTAATACTACATATATGCCATACACTACGTTGTATACTTCGAGGAGACACTAGGACGGATGTATGTAATATTTATTTTTCCCTACTATCATGTATAAAAAAGGGTATCATGGTAATCTTCATGGACTTGTACCATAGAAAAGGATATTTAGAGGTGAAGTAGTTTCAATATTTATCATAACCATACTACTGTAATTTGATTGGTCTTATACTTCTAGCTATATAGGGCTTCATGGCTTGAATTATTACTCATATTTGTTAAGAAAATTATATATTACAGAGCAATGGAAAACATAAAATATTGCAAAAATATAAACACAGAAAACACATAAAACAAGAGAGATGCAGATATATGTGATTCACCCAGTTTGGGCTATGTCCACCTCGAATAGCCAGTCCTTCCTTTACATTATCCAGCAAAATGAAGAGACACAACTTATAGTAGATCCGCTGTAACATCCTCTGTTTTCTCTCACAGTCTCACCTCTTTGTTTCTCACTCGGAGAATACACATATATTACACAGATTCAATATAATGCCCTCATACAAAGAGAGGGGTTTCCTTCTAGGGAAAGAAACCCTAAACTAAACATAAGTTCTACCTTCAGATCATCCGCCTAATGAATGGCCCAGATTGACTAGAAATTACTATACTTTTACAAGGCAATTTTACATCTATTTTTAGCTTCGGGGGCGCTGCCCCCGAAACCCCCCCCCAAGGGGGGGGGGGGGCGCCTCCCCAAAGGTCACAGCTGCCCCCCTTGGACCCCCCCTGCAGTGAACATTTTACGAGCAGTGTTGTCGCCCCATTTCGAACTGGGGTCCAATGTGGCAATCTTTGAATACAAAAGATAATCAGGTTCCACACCCAACAATATTTTAGACTCCAGCTATAGGTCTCAGAATAATACTCAGAATTATGGATCAGATTTGAATAACTTCAAATTGTCCATTAAGTGCCAAGTATAATATTTGCTAGCAAGAGAAATCTAAGCCATGAACCTATTAGACAAGTGTCAAGTCAACCCTCCTCTAATCAATTGTCCACATGAAGTTTGCCACATGTTAGTCCATAGGTAGTGTCACAATAAAACATATTAATCATAGAACATATGCCTTAGGAAAAGTCATCATATTATGTTATATCCTCCCATAGAAACTTGTCTTCTTTTTCCTTAGATCGATGTCATATCATACCTCAGAAACACATCTTCTTTTGCCTCATATACCCAAATTATCCTTCCACAGAAGTTGTGAGATAGATTCTAAAATGATGGAGTGACAATGTCATTATATAGTTGTCTTCCCATGCAAAAGGATATGACCCTTGAGAAAGTCGTCTTACAAATGAAGGGCCAGCATGGTTAAATTGTAGACATAAAAAAAATAATTTTATTTACATAAAATAATTTGCTTTTGACTCAAATAAATTGTTTTTGACTATTTTACACAATTCTAATGATAAATATTCATTATGAAGACTGAACCTAGTTACAACTTCAATAGTTGTGTAGTGCATCAACTAGATTTATGCGTTTAATGAATGATTTAGATATGTTCATCTATAAATTAATTTTCTATAATTTAGTTGGATTCTTTATTAAACTTTAACTTTATATAGGAAATGATATCTTACATTTGATAAAAGTGCTAGAAACACTCAAAATAAACTTAAGCTATTGAAAAACAAAAATAAAAAATGTAAACTTTCCTAACAATTCTTCATATTTGTGATTAGTGAAATGGAACTTAATATAAACCTTAAAATGATGATTGTAATCATCAAATGGGAAGATCCTACTAATTAAATTAATGTTAGGAGATCCGTGGGAATGCCACATTGCATTTAAGTGAGGGCATAAATAATAAGCAGAAAGAGTTTCATGCGAAAAATAATCAATAAAAATGACTAAACAAGTAGTTCTCACATTTTCCATTTTTACAATTTTATAATAAATATAAAAATAAGTGAATAATGTAATGGGAAAAAGTATTTTTTTTACTATCATTGTGAATTGTTTCATAAATTAGTTTTGAAGTACCCTTCATTTGATAAGCAATTCCATGTTCACAGTTTCATGGATTAGTTTTGAAGTACCCTGCATTCGATAAGCAATTCCATGTTCTAGGATCATAAGTATCAAAGAACTAGGATTGTAACAGAGTAGTAGTCGAAAGAATAATTCCCTTTTTAAAATGCAATTTATATATATTTCCCTTTATCTGTAAGTTTTTTTTGGTACAAGAAAAAATGGAGAAACGAATGAGAATTCCATGGCAGAAGCAGCAGGAAAGGATGAAGAATCTTTGAGCAAGACATGGAAACTGATTTGCAACCATAATCTGACACCCGTTAAATCACATATATTTGAGGAAACTCTCATTAAATTCTTTGCATAGACTATTCCTTAAACATTTGCCTCAGATAAATAATGGATCTATGACTCAACAACCTTCAATCAAACATGTTACTTATCGACTTGAAGTTAGTGGGAACGCAAAGCATCAATTAACTTCTTTCCTTACAAGTTCCAACAACATATTACGTCAAAGCCGCCGACTCCCATCTGGCAGAGGCAGAGCACTTTCGTTCCACAAACTAGTCCCGATAACGATGACACCGACAAGTTCCCATTGCAGGTAGGAAAACGCGTATGTGCAAATCGTCCACATGCATGTGTTGACTTTGGTGTGCATTTGGGGTTTACTACGCCCGTGGGATTATTGCAAATGGATTTCAAACGCTAAAATTTTAGATGTGGGAGGTGGTGATAGATTTGTTTTCCTATCTTATTGTTTCGCTTATATTAAATAGTTTGATTTTAGTCACGAGATTGACAATAATACAATTTCATAGGGATATTTTTATTTTTAACTTTTAAATAGTAACAATTATTTTGATGATAAATGTTATTATGTTTTTTTCAAAATAATCAAAACTTTAATGTTAAATTTAATTCTTTTAAATAATGAAACTTAATCTTAACATAATTTTAATTTAAAATACCAAATAAATGAGACTTTAAATGCTATGTCCCGATCATTGGGATGAATGAATAAGGTAATAAGATTAATGATTTTAATTCTAAATTATTAAAAATGAATTTTTTAATGGTAATTTTATTTTATAACCTAAGGAGAAGTTATATGAAGATGTACTGATTTAGGCTTTTTGATCTTTTGGAATATGTAAATAGATTTTTTTTGAATAGATTAAGTTTGATGAAAAATAAATTTATGGGATACTTATATTTTGTAGATTATATAACTTACTTGATTCCATAAACATACTGGAAAATAATAATCTAATCAAGTGACTTATTTATCTTTCGTGGATAGATTTTCTAATAGCTTTTGTTAGAAATCCAATCAAATAGTGTATACTATCAAAATGTTCCATGACACTGACTATTTCTATATAATTTTAAAAAAGCATAAGTTATGTAGCCACATTCAAACCCATAAACAAAATGTCAACTGGTTAGACGTGACCGACTGGAAATACAATACCCAACAAAATAATAATAATTTCCCTTTATGTCCAATCATCAAAACGTAGTACATGCCATTTTTAAAACGTTACGCAAAACTTTCTAGTGTCAGTAGTGTCAACGTTATCCGGAAATCAATAACATTATCATGGTGACATATACGACTGCCCATATCGGAGAATAAAGTACATTAATAATTCTCCTAGATTTTCATTTACTAAAAAATTAAATATATTCAATGTGTAACAAGGTAGTGAGAGAAATACTTTTTCAAAGTTTATGATAAGTCGGTGCTATGTAGATTTATAAAATATTATTTTTTGTTAATTAATTTGTAAAATTAAAAAAAAAAATAATTAATAATTTATTTTAACTGATATAAATTTTATTAAAAAAATAAGTTTTATTTAATTAATAAAATATTAATTATAAATTATATTTAAAAAAATTAATACAAATAAAATATATCTTTATATTTGAATTTCACATTCATTGCACTTTCTATACATTTTTCAATGGAATAGCTCAAATGACTCCCGATAACGATGAGGCCGCATGTAGGAAAACGCGTATGTGCAGAATCGTCAACGTGTAGACTTTGATGTGCATTTGGCGCCTACTACACCGACTGCACCGCTTATATTAAGTAGCATCATTTCAGTCCGGAGATCGACAGTCATGCAATTTGATATGGCCCGCAAGGATGGAATTTGATGGTATTTTGGCAGTTTTTGAGGCCTAGAATTTTTAGATAACTGTTTTTGTCAAGGTATTTGAAAGGGTTGAAAAAGTATTTTTGACACCTATTTTCCGAAAAAATCACTAATGTCTATTTAGTTTCACTAGATTTTTAGCTACCAGTAAGTTGGCATTGGGCATCTTAGGCATCTAATTGACGTTGGCATAAATGCTTAAGTTTCTCACTGAACCGGGAGTCGCGCTAGGCCAATCGGCACTGGGCATCTATAAGACTTGTTCATTGTTGTCATACAAGTACAGCCTATAGGTATTTTTTTACACATAGTATTGTTGACTTTTGAGTCTTGAAGGTTTAGGTCGAAATTGGAAGATACACAGTATTGTTGACTCTTGGGTTTTGAAGGTTTAGGTCGAAATTGGAAGTTTTAATTAGGTCATCATTGACCAATTTATTTCAAAAGATTGATAAATTTTCCTCCAAAATAAGATTGATAAACTCCGACGCAAAACATAATGTAATTGTGAGTTAATTAAAACACAACTTAGCTGTGACTTAATTAAATGCATGGTCGCCATCAACCTAGAAAAATAATATTTACTTTAATCCTTCTCTAAGCATAGAGTAATTTTCTCTCGTCTCCTGGGACATCACTAAAAAGAGGCAAACGTGTATCTAAAGTTGTCCGACACCAAGATTCAATACGGTAAAAACCAATGAAGCCTAAAGAGAATTAACTTACGTGCAAGATATAAAATGGCTACAGACCCCATAAGTTTATCCTAAGGTTACTGTGTTGCCAAATACTCACAGGTCCCTCTTATTGTAGGGAAAGTTCTTAGTTCAGGAAGGCCACATACAGAAATTCAACTACTAGTCAAATGTATTGCCGAATTGATAATTTAGGAGAATGGAACTTCTAATTTTTATTAGAAGAGATTTATGTGTGTAGTTTGATTTTTTTCGTGATGTATTAATAAATCTAAATCTATTCATTGTACTGTTTTGAATCATAATGTAATGCACATGCTGCTTTGTAGTTGCTTTCTAAAAAGTCACTTGAAGTGACTTTTTCTTATTAGCATATTTTCTCTATTTTGGGACAGGAACTTGTGATACAAATAATGTAAATAATTCAATTTTAGAATGAGAAAATTCATTTAGCTGTTGGGTGGTTTTAAATTTGGGTTTCAATAGAATTGAAAGTTTACAACATATTGAAATCGTTGGAACTTGGATTAAAGATTAGTGTTCACACTTTTTAACTTATTTTATTTTTACCTTTAGGAAATACTATATAGTTGAAAATACTAATTAAGTTTGGAAGCATACCATAAAATGATTGACCCATTTTATAATTACTATTAATTTTTAAAAAAGTCATACAAAATAGTTGTAACCTATTGTTGCAAATTCTATAATAATGAAAATAAAGTATACATGGCTCTACAACTGGTAAAAATTAATTCAAACTATGGCCTGGTAATCTATTTGTTGAGGGGAGAGAGAATTAATTTTTGCATCCTTGTACTTTTTATAATGGAATTTATTACAATAATTGATGCCTCAATATTCAATTAATCTTAACCATCCACAAATCTGATCTCAATTACCTATGTATTAAAATAATGATAGGAATTGAACAACTACTTAATGGTTACTCTTTTATTCTAAGAATATAACATTTCATTATTCACGAGAAATGGAAAACAAACCTCTCCTTCACATGACTAATAGGTCCATTCGCTTTGGTGATACCTTAATCTATCCATTCAAAAATCATAGTGCATTTTTCCAATCATAGGATATTTTCAACTTTATTATTTTAACCATTCCAACCGGGTGGTTAAAATATGTAAAAATAATAAAGTTAAAATTAAAATTGATAAAAATTGGAAGAACATTAAACATTACATTGAGACAATTTTTAATAATGACTAAAAGAAATATAATAAAAAAGTGTGTATTGAATTAATGAATAACAAATTAAAATTAAATAAAGTATATAAAATAAAATTAAAAAAATAATAATCATACAAAAATATGTGAAATTTTGTGTTTTTGCTTGTCATAAATATGTGAAATATTTACATAATTATGTTATTGAAGGCTAATTTCTTAATCAAGTCTTTATTGGTGAAGGATTAATTTGTTAAGAGAACATCATTGGTGAAGGATTAATTTGTTAAGAGAACATCATTTTTGAAGAGCAAAATTTTAAACATAATGTTCTTTTGACAGAAAACATAAAGACCTAAAATGTCAAAAAAATTGGTAGGTAAAGAGAAATCCAAATTCGAACCCTCTATACGGGGCAATTAGATTTTCCTTTTTCATTTTTAGTAAGGTATAGTTTTCCTTTTTCCTTTTTACTAAAATATTTTTTTTAGTAGTAGCCATTATTTTCGTCATAACTACTATTATGATTTTTCAAAATAAATCGAAACTTTAATTCAAATTTTATTAACAAAGTTCTTTTAAATAATGAAATCAAATTTATAGCATAATTTTAATTAAAATTACCAAATAAATAAACTAATCACTTCAAATGTTGTTTATCCCAATAATTGAGATGAAAGAATAAAACAATAAGCTAAATGACTTTAATTATAAATTATCAAATCAATTTTTTAATTATAAATTATCAAAAAATATTTTTTAGGATAATTTATTTTTATAAATTAAAAATTTAGAAAATTACATTATAAAATTTATAATATAATTTTAATTAAAATTCCAAATAAATGAGTCACTTTCAAAATGTTGTTCCTCCTTGAGATGAAAGAATAAGATGATAAGTTAAATGATTAATTTTTAAGTATTAAAAACTAAGTTTTTAATATATTTTATTTTATAAATTAAAAGTTTAGGAGAAATTTCATATTTATTTTAGGTTTATAGTTTTTTATGTGAATATATATTATATAATAATAATTTAAATATATTTTTTTATATTTTTTAATGAAATATGTAAATTGTAATTATATAATTCAAACAAGTGATTTTAATAAAGGAAAAAATATTTATTTAACTTTTCTAAATAAATTTTCTAATAACTTTTTATGTAAATATCTAGTAGAGAAAGTAAAAAGTGTATACAATCAAAATGTCCCAAACAATATTTTTATTAAAATTAAAAACCAATGACCGATTAAAACACTCTCTACCATCAAAATGTTTCATAACAATATCTATTTCTATATCATTTAAAAACAATAACTTTTAAGAAATCTAGTAAAAAACTAGAACAATCTATACAATGACAAAATATCCCATAACACTGACTATTTCTATACCATTTAAAAACTATAAAACTATAGATTCTGCCTTATGCTGTCAAATTCAAACCAAGCAACCAAAATGTCTAACTGGTTAGACTGGAGCTACTTGGAATACAATACCCACTAAAATAATAATAATTTCACTTTATGTCCAATAATCAAAACGCAGTGCATGCCATTTTGAAAGGTTACGCAAAACTTTTAGTGTCAGCATTATCGTGACAATCATAAGATAACATTATCATGGTGTCCCATGTGCTGAGATGGCTGCCCATATCGGAGAATGTTGTTTTAATTTAGAAGACAGATTAATAATTCTCCTTTAAACTTTTATTTACGAGAAAATTATAGATACTCAATGTGTAACAATATGGTATTGTAAAAAATAACTTTCTGAAGTTAGAAAGTGTATTATGTTTTAATAAAAAAAAGATAAAAATTATCTTAATCAAAATAAAAATTATTGTACAAATAATAATTTATTAAATTTAAAAAATAAATAAATTTGAATTTAGTAATTAATAAATTAACTTGATTTAAATTAATTTAAATTTTATTTACAAATATTAAGTATTTAATTAGTGAAAATATCAATATGATTTTTATTTTTTTTATTTTTTAAGAATTTGATTTAATTAAAAATAATAAAATTTACATATATATGTTTAATTCAAGCTATATTTAATATGGGAAAATTTTAAATTATTGGATAATTTATTTAATAAATAAAAAAATTTAACTAATTAATAAATAATTTTAATTAAGTTTTATATTAAAAATAGGTATTTATTTAATTAATAAAATCATTTAATTATAGTTTTTTTAAGATTTTTGTTTAACTAAAAATAAAAAAATAATAAAGAATTTTCATATATATATTTATATATTGAAATTAGCTAAGTAATTGTTTAATCCTATTGGATTTAATACTGAAAGTTAAAGAGTTTTCTCATCATTAGACAATTTTGAATCCTTTAGATTGTTTTACTTTGAATGACCATAACATAAACTCAAGATAGTGGGAAGGAGTCTTTAAAAGTTGGTGTGGACTAAATATAATGCAATCTCCAAATAAAATTATAAATGAAGAATATCCACTAACATAGTTAAAATTATGAAAAATATAGAGTTTACTAGACTATAACATTAAAAAATATATAAAATTTTACAAAATTATTACTTATTTTGAGTTAAGTATAGATTATAAAAACTTAAATTTTCTCATAAATAATTAATTGTTTAATGATTTTTCACACCATAAAATAAATTTATAATCCAAAGAAGTTTATAAAACTTATTTATACATAAACTTGGTATTCATATTTTTTAAACTTGGTATTCATATTTTTTGAATTTTAAATAGTAGTATAAACAATTTGGTTTCCATATTTTTTAGATTTTAAATCAATGTCATTTTATTTTTACTCAATTTTTTTAAATTTCTTTTTTTTAAAATTAAACCATAATTATTTATATCACTTCCAAAAAAATGTGTTTTTTAATAATTATTCCAAAAATGTTGATAAAATATAAATCTCTTATTTTTCTAATTATCTATATTATATCATATTCATTTAGTTTAATTCTGATTAAATTACATAAAACATTTATGTTCCTCCTCTTTACCTCTTTGCGATCTTGGTCATAAAACTTTAAACATATATAGTCTTTAATATTATCAATATATCCCACGTAGTCTTTAATATTATCAATATATCCCACGTAGTCTTTGATATTATCAATATCAACATTTTAATCTCAACCTCTTTTTGATAATTTCAAAAATCTATGTATCTATATTTATAATGACGTTGTCTACCCATGGTGTGGTTTATATAGATTATAATTGGGTTTGTTTTGAAAAAATTTCAAATTTTTTTTATTATCTTTTTATTGGTCTAAATTAATTTAATATAATCAAAATGGTTAAAACACTCAAAATCTTAAAACTAAAGAATTTTACCGAAAATCTTAAAACATTTAAATCTTAAAACTTAACAACTTTAACCGATTTTTTTTAACTTTCTACATAATTTTTCCAGAATGCTACTCTAATTTCCATTATATTCCGGATAAAATTATAGTCGGCATTTATATGTGATATTCCAAATGTTGAACTCTTATTCTAAACTTTTATTTCTTCCTATGTACAAGATATATTAAAAAATCATCTTTGTCCTTCTTGGCCATTATATAAACTTGGGCAAAGGCAATTTTCCTCCTCTTTTTCCACACTGAACTTCATATTTTCAAATTGAATTGCCTGTTAGATGTCTGTGGCTGTCACGGTGATTTTAATGTCCAGCTGTCTATTTGTAAGATGTAGATGTGTAGATAGCCTTTTTGACTTAGATAAGGTTGTAAATTTTTAAATTATTATAAAAGACTTTATTTTATTTTTAAAAGCTTCCGAAGCGCTGATCGCTGCAAATGCAATTGCCTACCGACAAGATCCGAATAGCAAATGAATTAAAAAAAAAAGAAAAAAATAGTCTGGTAATGCGTCCAGAAGGAAACGCGAAAAAAGAAAGTGGAAAACTCTGAAAGGGTCTATGACTGAAAATAAACGCATGTGAAGCAGGTAACCACTTACACACGACTTTCAGAACTCCAGGAAAGGTTTCTGGACATTTACCAACTTTACTTTTAAATTCATTTAAATAGTAACTCAATGTCCAGGAATGTGATGTGACAGGCAAACCCGCTTTACAAGATTATTAAATACCACGTTCCATCCGGAAACTTCTCATCCAACATCCTCATCCCCTAAACCTCTCTCGACTGCTATAAATATCAATCATATGTGACAATCTTATACGACCCAGTTCGGCTTCTCGATCTCTTTACTGCCGAAAAAAGGATGAGTAGTCTTGCAGGGATGTCTTTCGTCTCCAAGTTATTGCTTCTTTTGATTGCTGGTAGCATTTGTGCTGCAAATCCATCAGCTGCTTCATACTATAAATCCCCACCGCCGAAGCCATACCTTTACAAATCTCCTCCCCCTCCCTCTCACATTCCATCTCCAATCTATAATAAGCCGCCCCCTGCACCCACACCTAAGCCCCCAGTAGTGGAGAAACCACCACCGGTACATAGCAAACCTCCTCCTAAGGCGGTGCCAGTTTCTCCACCATACAAGTACAAATCTCCACCTCCTCCCAAACCAACTCCTGCTCCATATGCCAAGCCTCCACCGGTGGAGAAGCCCCTTCCTCCTCCTTCACCACCAAAATCATGGCCAACTCCTCCTCCTCCCCACCATGAACACCATGAGCACCATGAACACCACGAGCACCATAAACACCATAAACCTTCTCCAGTGACCAAACCACCAAAAGCTGCTCCAACCCCACCAGAAAAACCATACGGATACAAATCTCCACCTCCCCCAGCCTACGCAGTAAGCCCTACTCCTCCCAAAGCAGTACCTACATTTCCTCCCCCGCATCCCAAACCACCAGTCTACCCCTCACCACCTGCACATCACTACTCGTACAAGTCGCCTCCTCCGCCCCCATATTAGATTCTGCAAAGCAATTCTGTAGCACCGTTGCGTACTGATAGGGTACGTTACTGTTCTTTATAAGTATTATTTGATAGATCTTAGATATTTCTCCATCATATATGGTTTCATGCCCTTCTGTAAAATGTTTCTGTCCATAAAGGTTGATTATTCCAAACAAGTTTGTATGCTTTACTCCTGCTACTATAGATTATTGTTTGAATTATACTTATATATTTCTGGATGTGTGATATAGATTAACTTCATTGCAGTCATTTGTTTCATCTACAGCTTATCATATGTGTGTATTTTACTTGCAGATGAATAGAGATTAGAGAGAAACGCCATGACGAAGATCGATATATTACTCTAGCTGTAGACGCTGTTGAGCAGCTGAGTGCTGAGTTGGATGTCTTCCTCAAATTTGTCTTTGATCTCATTTTGCTATTTCTGTAATAATTTCGTGTGATCGTTATCAGAATATAATAAAACCATCTGATGATGTGAGAAATATATTTGGTTCATTTCACAAATAGTTTCGTATTTTATTGATTTAAGTAAAAAGGTTTAGGATTTTATTGCTTTAAGGTTTACGGTTTCGTTATCTCAAGGAAAAAAATCACTAAAATAAAACATAGTGACGTATACTTATTCAAAGCAAAGGTTCGCATATATTCTCCAACGGGCCCTGATTTCTATTTTCATTGCACGTTAATATTTACTAAGAGTGGTTATTGAGTGAAAATATAAATTATTGTTGAGTTGAGCAGCGTATTAGTGGTTGTTGACTGAAAATATAAATTATTGTGCAGCGAAATTATAATTTGTTAATATAACATAAAGAATTTTTTTGGAAATATTTATAGAGTAATAATAATCCTTAAATAATAAATTTAAGGGGGATTTACAATAACCAATTCACACGTATATATTATTTAATTATTCAATTCATTTTTTATTTGTTTAATTATTCAATTCATTTTTTATTTGTTTTTAAGTTTTTTTTATTGCTTTTATAAGCTTATATGGATAAATTTTTTTACATAAAATAAAAAGGTTTCTTTTATATGTTTTTTCCAAAAACTGAGATTAAGAAAAACAAACTAAACCAAAGGAACCAAATTTTGCGATTATCTCAAGAATATAGAATAATAGTTGGCAACTTTTAACAATCTTCACTTTTAACAACAATTTACCATATATCATGTCCAAAATATTCATCATCTTCCTTGCAAGCCAAGAGAAGCTAGGCACCATTTTAGCTTCTATGACAAGGCTAGTTTTGTGAAAATGTTTGCACAATTTTGTTTTGTATGGACTTTTTCGAGCCAACACTGAGCCACTTTCATCACAGGTATATGTTTTGCATTACTATGATAAGCTAGATTCCTCGCCAAATGAATAACAATTTGACTATCACAAAAGGCTTTCATCTTGTCCTGCATTCTTCCAAACTCACCAGGAAACCTTTTAACCAAATTGCCTCTTTGCAAGCATGCAAGGCAACAAAGTATTTTTCCTTAGTAGTGGATAAAGCAACTATGTTCTAAAGCTTTGACATCCAACTAATAACTCCACCTGCAAGAGTAAAAACATATCAAAAAGTGGATCTCCTTTTGTCCAAGTCACCTACAAAATATGAATCAACATAAACATAGAGATAATCGCTACTACCATTAATTACTTGTGCCTTTAGGTTACCGAAGCACCAATTTCACTGCCGCTCAATGCTCTTTCCTTGGATTTTCCATGTATCTACTGACAACACCAATTACAACTCCACCCGCAAGAGTAAAAACATATCTAGAAATGGATCTCCTCTTGCCCAAGTCACTTTCAAAATATGAATCAACACAACCACAAACATAATCACTACTACCATTATAGGTAATACAGTGATTACTTGTCCCTATAAGATACTAAAGCACCCATTTCACTGCTACCCAATGCTCTTGATGTGGATTTTCCATGTATCTACTCATAACACCAATTGCATGTGAAATATCTAACCTTATACTAACCATCGCATACATTAAGCATCCTACTGCATTAGCATATGGTACACGAGACATATACTCTTTTTATTCATCATTACTAGGACACAAACTTGAAGAAAGATTGAAATGGGAAGCTAAAGGGATTTGAACAAGTTGCAAATTATTCACAACAAATCTCTCGGAAATATTTTCTCCAAATACTTCTCTTGTGATAACAATAACTTACCATTTTCCCTATCTTTGTGTATATTCATGCCCAAGATTTGTTTTTCTACTCCAAGATCCTTCATTTCAAAAGTCCTAACCAACTAAGTCTTTAACCGATTGATCTCAGCCTTTTTTGTTCTTGCTACAAGCATATCATCAACATATAACACCAAAATAACGAATATGCCATTTTCCATCTTTTAAAATTTAACAAAATGATCATACTCACTTCTAGTAAATTTGTAGCTCATCATGAAGGAATCAAACTTCTTGTACCATTTCCTGGGAGACTACTTTAGTCCATACAATGACATCTTGAGTTTGCAAACAAGCCTCTTCTTGTGATTTTGAACAACCCCTTCTAGTTGTTCCATATATATATCCTCATCCAAATCTCCATGTATGAATGTTGTTTTAACATCTAGTTGCTCTAACTCTAGATCAAGTAATGCAACTAATGCTAACACAACTCTAATTGAACAAGATTAACAACTCATGAAAAAATCTCATGAAGATCAATACCTTCCTTTTGAGAATATCCTTTTGTAACTAGTCTTGCTTTGTACTTCTGAACAATATTATCAACTCCTTTCTTCAATTTCTAAACCCACTTGTAACCGACAACTTTCTTGTCCTTAGGAAGTTCCACCAGATCCCATGTTTTATTTCTTTGTAAGGCATCCATTTCCTCTTTCATTGTTACCTTCCATTTATCACTATTAGACACTTCCATTGCTTATTGATAACAACTAGGTTCTCCATCATTAGCAATTAAAGCAACAAATGTAGCAAAATCATCATACCTTTTAGGAAAAGATATGATCTGTGTAGACCTTCTTAAAATTTGTTGTGGTATTTCCTCATTTTCCCTAGAAATTTATGTATCCACATTTGCTTATGTAGGATTTTTTTATGAACATCTTCATGATAATCTTCCCTTGAAGATGATTGAGTTTCCAATTGAACTCATTGAATCTGTTGCATTTTTTCTTGTTTCATTTCACCATCTACATTTGATTTCATGAGTGATGATTCATCAAATTTGACATCTCTCTTAATGATGATTTTGTGGGTAGTAGGATCCCACAATCTATATCCCTTAACTCCATCACCATATCCAACAAAGATTATCTAGCAAAGATTAGTATTTTTGAATTTGGATCTAACTTAGAATGCTAATTCTTCTAAATAAGAGCATAAGCATCACAACACAAAATTTAAGATTTGAATAATCAAAAGGTTGACACATCCATACCTCTTCTCGAATATTGTAGTTAACTGCAATTGGTGGTGATAAATTTACTAGATAAAATGCAGTAAGAATTGCTTCTACCCACAATTCCTGCAACAACTTGAAAACATTGAGCATACTCCTTGCTTTCTCTAGAAGAGTCATATTCATCCATTCAAAAAAACCACTTTGTTGAGGAGTCTAAACTGTGGTTTTATGTATTTTGATCCCAGCTTCCTTGAAATAATTTTCAAATTCCTTTGAAGTAAACTCTCATCCATTACCAATTCTCAAACATTTAATTGACCTACTAGTTCTCTTTTAAACCAAAGCTCTATACTGCTCAAAAGCATTAAATACATTAGATTTTCTTTTTTAGTAAATAGATCCACACTTTCCAAGAGTAATTATATATAAATGTTACAAAATATGAAGATCCTCCAAAAGAGACCTTTAGGAGATGGTCCCCAAATATCTGAATGGATGTAATCAAGGATAACTTTACTAACATGTTTTCCTGTTTTAAATTTCTATCTAGATTTCTTTCCATAAATACAATGCTCACAAAAATTCGAATTCAGAGATTTCAAGCTTGGAAGTAACTAACGATCAACCAATACCTTCAACCCTTTCTCACTCATATGACCCAAGCACTAACACCATTAAAAGGTAGAGTCACCTGCACCTTCAGATGCTACTATTTCACATTCTATTTATGTCCTTCCTTCAAGCCTATAAAGGTTCCCAAATGATTTATCCTTCATGACTACCAAGGTTCCTTTCGTCACCTTCGTAACTCCACCTTGAACTATACATTTATAACAAGCAAAATCTAACACTCCCAAAAATATTAAGTTCTTTCTAAGCTTAGGGACATGCCTCACCTCTATTAACGTTCTAAAAATACCATCATACATTTTAATCCTAATACTAACAATCCCAATAGTTTTTCATGTAACATCATTACCCATGAAAATCACACTGTCATCAATAGATTGGTATGAAGAGAATCAATTCCTATGAAGACACATATGATGCAAAGCACCAGAATATAGAAACCAATTATGATGATGTTGAGAAATGGTAGAAGTGGACAATACATCATCAACAATACATGCACTTGCTTCAGTTGAATTATCTTCCTTTGTAGAGTCCTTTTAGCATCTTGTTCCTTTCTTTTCCAACAATCCTTCTTAATATGTGCTGATCTGTTACAATATTGACACTTCAACTTCATCTTCTTGCCCCTTGACTTCGATCTTGATATGTCTCTTGAAATCTAATCTTTTTCTTTTGATCGACCTATTGTTACCATTGCTTGTGATGTTGAGGCTTCAAGGCTAGATTTTTGTCAAGTTTCCTCAGACAATAAATCTCTCACAATAGCATCAAAGTCAATGGTATTAGTGGAATTAAAACTAATGGAGGTTAAAAAATTATCCCAATACTCAAAGAGAGAACACAATAGTTTAATTTCTTTGTCTTCGCCTTCTATATTTATATCTAGGCTAGAAAACTAACATAAAAGAGTATTGAAAGAATTCAAATGATTAGAGATCTTTGTACCTTCCTTCATTCGCAAAATGTATAATTTCCACTTCAATTAGATTTCATTTGTCAAGGAATTTTTCATATAAAGGCTTTCTAACTTGCTCCATAAGCATGTAGTTGTTTCTCTCCAACGATTTTAAACAACACATTATCTACAAAGCACAGACGAATAACACTAAGGGCTCTTTCATCCATATCTTCCCAGTCTTCATCATTCATGTCCACAAGGTTCGTTTCCCTGCCTAGCAACGCCTTTGCCACTCCTTGCTACACGAGCATATCTCACATCTTAAACTTTCATAGCTCAAAGCTATTACTCCCATTGAAATTTTCAATTTCAAACTTTGAACTCTACATCTTTTCCATTAACACAAACATTTCTCGAAAGATCCAATACCACTTATTGAGTTCAGCAGTGAAAGCATAACTTGTAAATAAATTGAAATTGCAAAAAATAATAGCAAATAAACACGATAGAAGAATACTCAAACACATAGATTGACACAACGTTTTACATGGTAAAACCCTCCTTATGAGGGAAACATCCGCAGGGAAATGATAATCAATATTTTCATCATTCAAGGGATATTTACACAACCAACTCATGAACATACATTATACAACCATTCAACCGACGCTCCATTCATTTTTATGTTTTCTTCTTGCCTCTATAGGTTTACATGGATAAATAGAAACATGTCATATTTTTTTCTAAATCCATCCACAACTTTTAGAGCAGTCACATAAGAAACTTTTTACATAAAACAAAATAATTTCATTTTATATGTGTTTTCCAAAAACTTAGATTAGGAAAAAAAACCAAACCAAAGGAACCAATTTTAGCTATTATCCCAATAATATAGGGAAATAGTTGGAAACTTCTAACAATTATGAAAACCATTACATGTAATTTTTAAGTCAAAGCAATATCACATAATTACCTGAGTAACATATATGGAGGATCTAATTCTTAGTGACTGACACCGTGAATCACATTAATTTCAATATAGTGTAATGAACACAAAACATGCAATAACAGTCAAACAATTATGAATATAGTTGTATCAATGTTGCAAAAGAATTAATATGAGTAAGTGCAAATTGAAAGTAAATATAAAAATATAAAATGTATATTGTCTTGGTCCGGGGTATGGAATTTTAATTTCATCCAAAGAGTTGTACTCATTATATGTACAAGATGATACATATTTTACGAAGTATCATATTCACCATGTATGCCCATTTAGCACTACTACAGGAACGACACTTTTAAGACAACTTTTTTAACACAAAATAAATCTTTTTCCTTAAAAAGTTACTTATTTTTATTTTAGTTATTTTACATTAAAATTTAATATCAATTGGATTGTCTTAAATCTAAAATTTAAGACAAAAATAGTTTGAGACAAAAAAATTTAAAGACAAAACATTATATTTAAGACAAAAACAATTTAACACAAAATATTTTAAGACAAAACTTTATATTTAAAACAAAAAAAATTTGAGACAAAATATTTTAAGACAATGACCACTTAAGAAAATGGCAATTAAGATGAAACCAATTTAAGATAGTTAACAATTAAGACAAAACCATATCAATTTAAGACAATATTATCTAACACATGCAAAACTGGATCTAACGTTTGCGTCCTTAGTTTGCCAACTTGAAATCTACTACTGTCTCATGCCTCTACAAAGGTTGCTATTTCACTTACCATTTACATTATCTTATATAAAGACAACGATTTTTTGGGCTCTTCGTTTGTGGGGGTAACTGACATTGAAGAACGTTACAAATTTTCCTAGCAAGATTTCTTGGACATGAATTCCTCTTTTGTCCCTTCAATCTCCGCTGATATGATTAGAGACAACTTGTCTATCATCGCATTCAAGAAGTGTTCCCATAGTTTCCATGAGTGGATATGGGATAATTATATATTTTTATTTTTGAAAATAGATATTTAAACTACATGAAATTTAATCACATCAATTTCTTTGTTTTATATTATTTTTTTCCTTTTTCATTAATCCATTTTAATTAAATATAAAAGTAGAATATGATAATTATGTTAAAGAGGCTTTTGAATAACTTAAATAGGCTACATGTACAACTACCATCTTAGCCACACCTAACTTCACAAAAACCTTCATTGTGAAGTGTGATGCCTCATGCCATGGAATTAATGCATTTTTTATGCAAGAAGCAAATTAGCAATGCCCCTTTCCTTTGAAAGCAATGTACTTAATTGAAATAACTTACTCAAACCAATCAATGGAAAATAAAGGTGGGCCATACTACATGAAATTAAGAAATGGCATACATACAAAATAGGAAGACAATTCAAAGTAAATATAGAAAGTACTTTTTTAGGTCCCTATAACACTAGTGTAGGCCCCATATTGTTATTGTTGTGCCCCATAGAAGCCCACTATTACTATTGTTGTGCCATTACATTATTATTGTTATGTAGGCCCTAATTATATTTTAACCCCTTAGACTCCTATATGTATGAAGGAGGTCGTGCCATTTTAATCATCCAACAAATGTTCATTTATGTGATGTAAAAGGAGATTTCACCCTTGAGGAGGCTTATTCTCAAGTTAATGATTTATTTTTTCTTCTATTTTGTTATCTAGTTATATAACATTTGGTATCAAAGCTTTGGATCCTAGGGTTTTGCTGCTTCAAGCAGGGCATCTTGGTATTTTCACTATAACTTTGTTTTTTTGAGACCTCAGAAGTTGAAAATTTTATCACATGGAGTCAAAATATTGGTTAACTTGATGTTAAAATTTTGGATATTTTGTTCCCTATATTTTTGGAGATATGGTCCAAGGAATTTATGGCTTTTGCATGCTTCAAAATTTAGTCTGAAATAGGTGACCTAGGGAAAATCATCTTAAGTTTCTCTTTGAGTATCAGATTTGAATTGCATCGAAAGTATTTGAAATTGAACTAGAGGTATTTTATTGAGGATTATTTGAAGGGTCGAAGGTTGAAGCAGTCACACATGGTAGTCCATACAAGTTCACTATATTGAACCTGTCTATAATCAGGTCATCGTGGGTGATTTGGTATAACTTTATATTGAATAATCCAATTTCAGTCTACCTTGTGGGGCTGGAAAGAAGACACATAAATATACCTCAAGACAAAGTTTCAAACCTTGGGAGGAAAGATTATAGAGATATAATAGTTTCAATATCGAGCTCCTAAACGAAAAAAAAAAGTGTGTATTTTTTTTAAATTTACATTTTTGTTTGAATATCATCTTGAACTGATTCAAAGTGAATATTGAAGCATAGGTATCATTGCTTTGTTCTGAAATTTCTCGAATCGAAAAAAGGATACACCCAGTAAGCCAACAAAAATCTATACTATGATGCAAGATGAAAATGAAGAAATGCAACATGATATATCAAAATTACCAAACCAAGTGCAACAAATTTCACTCTCGCAAAGAGTATCCAAAAATGAATTGGAATCAATGATGAATGTTAAGATGGATGGTTTAAAAGGGGACATGGATGGTTTTGAAGAAAAAATAAAAGGGACATAGAAGGTTTGAAGGATGGTTTAAAAGAAGAAATGGAAGGTTTGACAAAGTTTCTACAAGAAATTCTTCCTAATGGCAACAAGGTATTCCATGAAACTCATGATGAGAACAAAAAGAATGTGAATCATGATTTTAGAGACTCTAATTTTGGGTTTTAGACCAACCACATTCCAAATATCAATATGAGGAAATTTTATGGAAAGGATCTGGTAACGTATATACTATAGATGGAGAAGTTCTTTGATATACACGATGTATAACACACACAAAAATTACACATTACATATTTATATTTAAAACCCAATTAATTTGTATGGTATCGATGGATTTGTTCTCGTAAAGCACCAGTCACTTGGACACTTTTTATGGAGTAACTGAAAGCACATTATGAGGATACAAAGAGTAATATCTTGTTTAGCCAAGTGATAAATCTCAAACAAAAGGGTTCAGTTGGGGAGTACATTGAGGACTTCCAAAGATTGAATATCAAGGTAATTGACATTCTAGAGGAGCATTTGATTGATGTCTTCATGGGTACTTTAATGGATAACATCTAACATCAGGTTCGTCTTTGGGAACCTAAGTCATTAGAGAATACATTCAGGGTGGAAAGAAAATTTAAAAGAAAAATTATGGAAACAATCACAACTCTAAAGATGGAAGTATTTATGCTCCTAGATTCCCACAATACATAATGTTGACACCACAACAACTAGAAGAAAAATAGGAAAAATAGATTTGTTATACTTGTGATAGAAAATACACTAAAGATCATAACTGTGCTAAGAAGAAATTATTTTACATAAACTGTGAAGAGGAGGAAGAAAATGAACAAGAAACATCAAAAGAAGAAGATATACACCAGGAACCAACCCCAGGTGCTGAAAAAGAAGAAATGAATTTGACCATATCTTGTAATGCATTGGTAGGAATTACACTCCTCAAACTCTCAAGATAGAAGGATATATCAAGAAGAGAAAGGTGTTGATTATTTCAAGTAGTACTCATAATTTTATTCATTGTAAGACGACGAAGGATTTGAACTGCTTTCTATATCCAACAACAAAGTGTCAACTGATGGTTGCAAATGGAGGAACTATAAATTTATCAAGTGTCATAATATCAATCTAACCATGGGGGAATATGTATTGAATAGTATAATTATTTCCATTCCAATGGGTGGTGTGGATGTTTTGTTAGGAGTACAATGGTTACCATCTTTAGGGACAATAAATTTTAATTTTCAAGAACATTTCTTGAATTTTTTATCGAAAGGAAAGGAAATTGAATTGAGGTGTATCAAAGCGAAACCTAGGAATATAATCATCTCTAATGGCATGGCAAAGATTTTGAAGAAGGAAAAATGAGGGGTATTTTCAAAATTATGTTTAATGGATGTTTAAACATCTAAGTCATCCATTTCCCTAGATCTCCAAAGGGTCCTTGATAATCATTTCAGTATATTTGAGACTCCCAAAGGTCTCCCACCTATTTGTGATCACTATCATGCTATTCACTTGATTCTAGGAAATGTTCCTCCCAGAATTAAACCTTATAGATATCCTTAGGCCCAAAAGAGTAAAATTGAATGTATGATCGCAGAAGTGTTAGAGGTAGGTACAATTCAAACTAGCCAAACTTTTTTCTCTTCTCCACCAGTATTGGAGCATAAGAAGGATGGATCTTGGTGTATGTCTCCATATTATATTGAGCTAAAAAAAAAATCACTATTAAAGATAAGTTTCCCATTCCCGTCATTGATGAATTGTTGGATGAACTACATGGAGAAATTTGTTGGCATTATGATACAGGTATGACACAAGTGTTGTCCTTGATGGAAAGTCTCTCAGATGGAAGATCACAATATAGCAAGTAAACAACAAGAATGAAGAAAGTAAGCTATACACAGGTTCACTATAGACCAAGCCGTGTGTACATTCGGTTTCGCAGACCAAAAGGCGCGTATAGCATACACACGCACTCTCACAGAAGGAAAGGCACGTAGATGTTGGAAAACTAAGTTTTGGTCCATGGTATTTTGTTATTGGTCCATGGTATTTGGTGCGAGGTATTGACCCCAGGTATTGGCTCCAAGGTATTGGTCCTATGTGGTTTTGGACCATGGTATTGAGATAGGCCTAAACCTATATAAGGGGAAGAAGATCATATGCCAAAGTGCAAGTGTCCAAGTGATGAATATCTAATGAAGTGTGAGATCTAGTAAACTGGTTATGGGTTTGTGATGCTTTGCTTGATCTGAACCAAGGATCCACCTATGCCGTTGATGATGGATGATGGATTGGGATCATAAGGCTTGGAATGTATTATCATTATATGGTTTGATCATGGATAGACTAGATCTGAATTATAGACACATGTTTTATTGTATAAATGTTATGATCTGGGTATGACTGATGTTTGGAATAGCTGCAAAGTTATGGGTAAATATTTGCAGATTTGTACACGGGTTCACTGTGGTAAAAGCATGTATAAACACTGGTTCAACTGATAAGACTAGCCTATATAGTATGAAGTATGATATTTGAAGTTGCAATTGGATTTGGTTGTTGTTGCAAAATTCTGTGGTCTGCTTTGTGTTTTAGTGACCGTGTTTTGTTGACAGGGTTTTAGTGTTTCAGTGTTGGGTGATTCAGAGATTGATGATGCAGGTGTATTGAAGTGGTGATTAATTTTGTGCTTCAATGTTGTTGATGGGTATAGTAAGAAAATTGAATGAAATGTGGCCTTCAGATTATGGTGTTATGCTTCAGGAGTATCCAGTATGAAAATTTATGAAACATAGTCCCTGGAGGAAGAGAGAAGATCATAGCCTTTTGTAGGTCGATGCCTACATACTGGTAAACATATCGATCATTACAAGAGCCAAGGGGTTGGAGCTCCCTTCCAGTAGCATCTAGAAAATGAGGGAAGGTTGGAGCCCTCAGTAGGCCAACACCTATGTACTAGTAAACATATCGACTAGTACAAGAGCCAGGGGGTTGTAGCTCCCTTCCAATAGTAGCTGGACAATGAGAGAAGGTTGTAGCCTTCTCTAGGTGGGTGCCTATGTATTGGTATGAGTCTGCGCCAGTACAAGATTGTAACCAGGTTTTTCTTATATTAAAGGAAGACGGCAACAGGTGGTTTTTGTCCCGCATTGGGTTTCCACCTTATATCATGGTGTTCATTTGTGTTTCTTATGTGTGATGATCTGTTCTATTTTTACTGCACCGGGTTACTATTTACATGGTTAATGAACTTTTAATGCATTGATTAAAGATCAACATATGATGAATTAACTGAATCATAAGTTTGCTAGATATACGCTAGTTGCATTAAACACAGTTGTGTGTACACACGGGTTCCCTGAATGGAAGTAGCGTATATGAATTTTATTATGGAAATGAAAAAGTTAGTTATTTGGTAATTACTAATTACACCACCCCCCCCCCCCCCCCAAATATTATTTCCAACAATTGGTATCAGAGCAGGTCCTTTGGCATAAGCTTGATCGCTTGAAGGAGATCCATAGAACAATGGGAAAGAAAGCATGTCAGAAGAAGAAGACAACTCAAAGGAACAGTGATAGCCTGTCGTTAAGTGGAAGGAAGTATTCACAATCACCTCAGATTGAAGATGAACAAGAAAATGAAGCATCAGATAAAATCATAGATCAACAGGATCTATTTAACGAAACGAAGAGTGCCCTCAAAGAAGAAGTTATCAGCCTAAAAACTCAGCTGGAGTGTGTCTTCAGAGTACATCAAATGCTGCAGGAGTGGAATGAAGAACAAGAAAATGAGATTCTTAAACTAAGGAAACAAGTGGAAGAAGGAAGAAAGTCTGAAGAAATCTTGAAGAAGCAATATCTTGAAAAGGAAGAGAAACATCAGGTTGAGGTAAATATCTTGAAAGGTAAATTAGAAGAAAAAGATAAACTATTATGATTTCAAGACAGTATTAAGATTTTGGATGATATTCTTAGTAGTCAAAGGTCGCTTGCTATCAAAACTGGTCTTGGTTTTTATGAATCCGTTGAAGGTGAATCTAGCTCACAAGGTGCGGCAAGGAACTCTAATACAAAATATGAAATGCTCAGCAAGGAGATGAGAGGTCAACCCCATCAACAACCAAAGAAAGAAAGTCTTCAAAGAAAATCCTTTACTCCTAACTGTGGAAGTGATAGATAGTTATTTCCTTCGATGAATAATGTTGCATGTTTTATATGTCATAACTTTGGGCATGTTGCATCCAGATGTAGAAGTAGAATGGTTCAAGACCATCACGCAGAAAGATCATCATGTTCCAGGTACTTTAAGGGATAATGTTTTGCTTGCAATATGTTTGGTCACAAAGCCATTGACTGCTATAGAAGAAATATGAAACATATAAGATGTTATGCATGTAACAAGCTTGGACATATAGCAAAGGAATGCAGGAGAAGATTTTGGGCACCATACCAAAAGGAGAAAACATCATCACAGTCGAACATATGGAAGAAAAAGTAAGTACAGTCAGAAAGATGTTGCATAACAGAGTATACAGACATGACAGACTCAGAGGGACCTAAAGGTGTGGAACCTCAGTGTTCTAAATATCATACGCAAGTTTCATAAATACAAGTCACGTGTATATGCGAGTTCGAAGCTGCATAGTCGCGTATATGTTGGTTTGAGGAAAAGTAGTGGGACAACTGAAGAAAAAAGAAGTCTGATATGGTTCGGTCATGGTATATGTTGGTTGGCACAGGTTCAGGGGGAGCATATGCTTTGAATAATGCATTGTGTCATTATGGTTAGAAGTCCTTGGTGATTATTGTTATGTGGCTAAAAGATACATCTTTCTACTTATTGTTGGTTACAGGTCTAGATGCTGGTGTCAAATGCTTATGGTGCAGATCATATTTGGTGTACGATAGTTTCTGATGACTATCTTGGTCTTGTTTAGATTGTTGGTCATTGTTATAAAAGTCATGTACATCATTTGGTGTAAAGGTCATGAAAAGACCTAATTTGTAACCTCACTTTGCATAGGAAGGATGATGTAATAATGTCTATTTCAGTCATGTATAAACATTTGGTATATCCCCACTTGGTTGGGTGGATGAGTCAAAATAGTGTATCCCCACTTGGTTGGGAGATTGATGTATGTATGAGTCATTAGTGATATAAAGGTCATACTCACTTAGTTGAATTTTAGAGTCATGTTATTCTTTTCAAAAATATTTTTACAGACTTGACATGTGCTCAGGGGGAGCATGGACGGATTGATACATATTTGCATGTACAAAGGGGGAGCTCAATCAAAGATTTCAGCATTTACTCAGGGGGAGTATGGACAACAGAATGTATATCAAGGGAGAGAATATCTTGGTCCACCCTTTGCCCTTGATGTCAAAGGGGGAGAGAGACTTGGTGTGGTTGTTGCCATCAAATCCAAAGGGGGAGATTGTTGGCATTATGATACAGGTATGACACAAATGTTGTCCTTGATGCAAACTCTCTCAGATGGGAGATCATAGTATAGCAGGTAAACAACATGAATGGAGAAAGTAAGGTATACGTAAGTTCACTATAGACCAAGCCGTGTGTACACACGGGTTCGCAGACCAAAAGGCACGTATAGCATACACACACATTCTCACATAAGGAAAGGTGCATACATGTTGGAAAACTAAGCTTTGATCCATGGTATTTTGGTATTGGTCCATGGTATTTGGTCCGAGGTATTGACCACAGGTATTGGGTCCAAGATATTCGTCCTAAATGGTTTTGGACCATGGTATTGAGAGAGGCCTAAACCTATATAAGGAGAAAAAGATCATTAGGCCAAAGTGCAAGTGTGCAAGTGATGAATATATGATGAAGTGTGAGAACTAGTATGCTGGTTATGGGTTTGTGATGCTTTGATTGATCTGAACCAAGGATGCACCTATGTCATTGATGATGGATGATGGATCGAGATCATAAGGCTTGGAATGTATTATAATTATGTGGTTTGATCATGGATAGACTAGATCTGAATTATTGACCCATGTTTTATTGTATAAATGTTATGATCTGGGTATGACTGATGTTTGGAATAGCTGTAAAGTTATGAGTAAATATTTGCAGATCTGTACACGGGTTCAGTTTGGGAAAAGAATGTATACATGCTAGTTCAGTTCATCAGAGTAGCGTATACAGTATGAAGTATGATATTTGAAGTTTTAGTTGGATCTGGTTGTTGTTGCAGAATTATGTGGTCTAATCTATGCTCTGGTGACTGCGTTTTGTTGACAGGGTTTCAGTGTTGGGTGATTCAGAGATTGATGATGCAAGTGTATTGTAGTGGTGATTAATTTTGTGCTTCAATGTCGTTGATGGGTCGAGTATGAAAATTGGATGAAACGTGGCCTTCAAATTACGGTGTTCTACTTCAGGAGCATCCAGTATGAAAATTTATGAAACGTGGTCCCTGGAGGAAGAGAAGATCATAGCCTTCTATAGGCCAGTGCCTACGTACTGGTAAACATATCATCTAGTACAAGAGCCAAGTGGTTGGAGCTCCCTTCTAGTAGCAGTTGGAAAATGAGTGAAGGTTGGAGCCTTTAGTAGGTCGGTGCCTACGTACTAGTAAACATATCGGCTAGTACAAGAGCCAGGGGGTTGTAGCTCCCTTCCAGTAGTAGATGGACAACGAGAGAAGGTTGTAGCCTTCTGTAGGTGGGTTCCTGCATACTAGTATGAGTCTGCGCCAGTACAAGATTATAAATAGGTTTTTCTTATATTAAAGAAAGATGACAACAAGTGGTTTTTGTCCCGCATTGGATTTCCACCTTATATCATGGTGTTCATGTGTGTTTCTTATGTGTGATGATCTATTCTATTTTTACTGCACCTGGTTACTGTTTACATGGTTAATGAAGTTCTAATGCATTGATTAAAGATCAACATATGATGAATTAACTGAATCATAAGTTTGCTAGATATATGCTAGTTGCAAAAAAAACAGTTGCGTGTACATGCGGGTTCCCTTAATTGAAGTAGCGTATATGAATTTGATTATGGAAATCAAAATGTTAGTTATTTGCTAATAATAATTCAACCCCCAACCCCCTCTCAATATTATTTCTAACAAAATTTACTTCATGAAGTTGTATCTTTGTTTAGGATATCATCAAATTAGAATGAAGACAAAAGGCATTCCAAAAACACCATTTAGAACTCATGACCAACCTAGCCAAAGTAATTTCTCTTCTCCACCAATATTGGCACATAAGAACAATGGATCATAGTGTATGCGTCCAGATTATATTGGGCTAAAAAAAAATGTTATTAAAGATAAGTTTCCCATTCCCATCATTGATGAATTGTTGGGTGAACTACATGGAGAAATTTACTTCATGAAGTTGTATCTTTGTTTAGGATATCATCAAATTAGAAGGAAGAAAAAATACATTCCAAAAACACCATTTAGAGCTCATGAAGATCATTATGAATTTTTGGTTAGCCCTTTTGGCCTTACTAATGCACCTTCCACATTTCAAGGTTTGATGAATTCCACTTTAAAACCCTTCCTTATAAAATTTGTGTTAGTATTTTTTGATGATATACTAATCTATAGCAAGTCTTGGAAAGATCATATTCAACATGTTGATAGGGTGTTCAAACTATTGGAGGAGAAACAATTGTATGCATAATCCTCCAAATATTTCTTTGGGGTACAAGAATTGGAATGTGTTGGTCATATTGTATCCCATGAGGGTGTTAAGGAAGACCCTAAAAAAATTAAGCCATCAAGGAATGGAAACCCCCCACAACATTAAGGCATCTTCGAGAATTTCTAGGGTTAACATGGTATTATCAGAAGGTTGTTAAGAATTGTGAGAAGATAACAACACCTATAACAATATTAGTAAAAAAAGATGCATTTTTTTGGACTCCATAAACAACTAAGGCATTTGAACATCACAAAGAGGAAATGTTTCGAGCTCCTGTATTATTGTGGAGTGTGATGCCTCAGGAAATGGAATTGGTGTTTTTTCAATTGAAAAATGGAGACCCATTTCTTTTGAAAGTTGTCCAATCAAGGGAAATTAGTTATAGAAACCTATTTATGAGAATTAAATGTTACAATACTACATGCACTAAAGAAATGACACCCTTACCTAGTGGGAATACATTTCAAAGACAAAATAGATCATGATAGTTGTAAATACTTATTGGAAAAATATTATCTTTAGAAGAAAAGCAAAAATGGCTCACAAATATGTTGTGTTATGACTTTGAAATCATCTACAAGAAAGGGAAGCAAAATTTTGTTCCAAAATTACTCTCAAGAAGGGATGAGGATGTGGAAGTATTGCTCTGTGCCATTTCTATTATCCAACCTTATTGGATAACTAAAGCAAGGGACGAATGGAAGAATGATGAAGATGTATGGACACTCATTCAAAAGTTGCAACAAGATCCTAGTGCATATTATTCATTTACTTGGAAAAATGATTCACACTGGTACAAAGATTGCTTATATTGTTGTAAAATGTCCCAACATAAACAAAATGTTGTTTTGGAATTGCACACCTCTCCTATAGGAGGGAACTTAGAATTCTTAAATACTTACGACAAGGTAAAGAAGGTTTTTTTAGGGATGGAATTAAACCTAATATTCAAAAGTTTGTGGTTGAATGTTTGGTTTTTCAATAACATAAAGTTGAGACATTTAAAACCGAGGTGTTTTACAACCATTAGAGTCATTCCAAGTCAGTGTTGGGAATAGGTGTCAACGGAATTTATCACAAGTTTACACAAGTCTGAAGGAAATAGAGTCATCATGGTGGAAGTTGATAGACTTATCATTTATGCACATGTTTGTGACTATCTGATCCTTTCAAAGCCAATACAATCACTAATACATTTGTGGAAATATCTCAAAATATATATGGAAACCCAAATATTATTGTAATTGATAGAGATCCCATTTTCACTAGAATGTTTTGGATAGAATTATTTTCTTGTCTTGGTACTCAATTAACTCATAGCTCATCTTATCATCCTTAATATAGTTAGAAAACTGAGATAGTGAACAAATGTTTGGAAGGATATCTATGCCACTTTGTATCTAATAAACAAACACAATGGATCAAGTCGTTACCCTTTGCCGAATTCTAGTATAACACTTCTTCCATACCGCAACAAAAATGACCCCATTTATGGTGCTTTATGGATATCATCCACTATCCATCACATCGTATTTAAGAGAAAATTCTAATTTTCAAGCAGTGGAAGATTATGACGAGCATAAAAAATAAGTTCTCCAACTCTTAAAGGATAACCTGACTATGGCACATAATATAATGAAACAACATGGAGATCAACATCATAGTGAAAGAAGTTTTGGTTTGATTTATTGGGTATTTTTACAACTACAACCATATAAACAAATGTCCCTCAAGCAATCTGAGAAGGATAACAAATTATCACCTAAGTAATATGTCCATTACAAGGTATTACAAAAGATTGGTACTGTGACATGCAAATTGGAGCTACCCGCATCTTCGCAAGTACACCCATTTTTCCATGTTTCATTCTTAATGAAGGTTATAGGTGACAGGCTTCCAGTTCAAAATATATTTCCAGAACTTGACTAGGAATGAAAATTCATTTTGGAGCTTGGATAAATCACATAAACAAGAATTTGGCAGCTACAGAATAGATCAATTTCAGAGTATATCATTAAGTGGAAGAACTTACATGTTGAAGTCTCCAAATGGAAGAATGAGTATTTTATTCAGAAGCATCTATAACTTCTCAAGTATTGAGGACAACACTTATTTGGAGGAGAGGGGCATGTGAGTCCCTATAATACTAGTGTTGTCTCCATATTGTTATTGTTGTGCCCCATATAAGCCCACTATTGTTACTTTTGCACCCTTACATTATTATTTTTTTGTAGGCCCTAATTATATTTTGACCTCTTAGACCCTTATATATACCAAGGAGGTCTTTTCATTTGAATCATCCAAGATTTGTTAATTTATGTGATGTAAAACGAGGTTGCACCCTCAAAGAGGCTTATTATCAAGTCAATCATATATCATTTCTTTTGTTTTCTTGATTTGGTTACATTACATACTTCTTGGAGCAAAGAATTATTTAAAAGATAAGCAAAAAAAGGGTCACAAAAATTTTGGGCTATGACTTTGAAGTTATCTATAGAAATGGAAAATAAAACATTGTCGTAGATGCACTCTCAAGAAAAGAGGAAGACACAAATGGTTTACTATGTGTTATTTCTATTCAACGATCTAACTGGGCGGAAGAAGTAAGCATGGAATGTAAGCAAGATGAGAACAGATGCAAGTTAATTCAACAACTATAGGAGGACCTAAATGTTGTAGAAAATTTGTTGTGCAAAAATGATTTTTTTATGGTATCACGATCTCTTATACTTATGTAAAAATTATCAACTCAAACAGAAGGTCCTTTTGGAGTTACTAGATTCGCTTGTAGGAGGATATTTAGGGTTTTTGAAGACATACAATAGGATCAAGAAATATTTCTTAGGGAAAATATTAATATATATGCAATTTTTTGTTGTAGAATGTGTGGTATACCAACCAAAAAATGGAGAGACAATTAAGACCACAGGGTTCATTCAACTGTGAGCCATACCAACCCAACCTTAGGAAGATGTTTCAATAGATTTTAGTATATGTTTTTATCAAAAACTAAATGATAGTGTCATTGTGGTAGTGGTAGATCAAATGACAAAGTATGCACATTTTTTATCTCCTTCTCATTCTTTGAAAGAAAGTACATTGAAACAAACATTCACAGAAACAATCCAAAAGCTACATGGAATACCAAAGATTATTGTAAGTGAAAAGATCCAATTTTCACTGGAACCTTTTGGACTAAATTATTTTTTAGTTTGGCTACTCAATTGACTCACAGCTCATCTTACCATCCTTAATATAATGGAAAAATTGAGGTTGTGAATAAATTTTTATAAGGATATTAAGTATCTTTGCATATGATAAATACACACAACGGGTCAAATGATTGCCATCCATCACACCACCCTTGAAAGAGGCCATAAAGGCTGAAGAAACACATGACCACATATGACACCAAAAAGGGGTTCTCATATTATTTAAGGACAACTTAGTTGTCGCATGAAATAGGACGAAACAACAAAAATATAAACATTGCAATGAAATGAAATTTGAAATGAGGGGTTGCATATTTGTGAGACTAAAACCATTTAAAGATATGTCCCACAAGCAACAAAAGAAGGAAAATAAATTATCACTAAGGTACTATTTCCATATAAGGTGCTGTAGAGGATTGGAAGTATGGCTTACAAATTGCAGTTTCCTAAATCATAACATGTACATCTAGTATTCCATGCTTCTATATTAAGTAAGGTAATCGATGACAAGATCCTAGTCCAAACTATTCTAGTAGATATTAATGAAGAAGGGAAAATAAAACTAGAACCTGAATCAATTTTGGAAACAAGGACTAACTAACTAAGAAATCAAGGAATTACTAAGTACCTCATCATATGAAAGAACCTACTAGTGGAAGAAGAAACATGCAAATATGAGTTGTTGATCCAAATTGGATCATTATATTGTTTGTAATCCACCTTGATGCTTTCAAAGTGGAAAAAGTGGAGGAAATAACTCGCATGCCAATTTTACCTAGCGGGGTGCAATTTAGCAAAATGGGGTTTGAAACCTTATGGGATCTCTTTTAGCCATCAACCAATGTTTTTTTGGGGGTAAAACTTTGACGTTTTAGTGTTACACTTCTTTATCCTATTTTATGCACATCCACAGACCTTTCCAACAACTCATGAATCACACAAATTGGAATTCGTATGCAAAAGTTATTCCACTGAAAAGTTGACATTCTTGTTTTCACCACCATAATTCAAGAGGATGCCATGTCAACCCCCGTTATTCATGAAAATGGGCTAGCGACATGATTATGATGAAGAATACTCTGCGAGTTTCTATATTAACTCTGATTAAGAGTTGAGATAGTCAAACCTAATGAATAGTAGGCTATTAGGATGTGTTATAACCGAGCCACTAGGAGGAAAAGGGTTACATTCTTTCGAAAGAATTTATTCCATAGTTGAAAAAACATAACTGAGAGGTATAGGAGATAGAGAACATACAGAGGATTTGGACACTATAGTAACCCACTGGTGATAGAGCATACTTCTTTGTACTCACAAACATTTTCTATTTAGAAAAGAGAGCAAAGCAGCGTCGCCTTCTAGTTGGGTTTTTGTCTTGAAAGAGTTTCCTATGTCATATCTTATGTCAAATGTGTGTGTGAGCTTTTACTTCACTGTTATTTATTTTCTGCATAATTTGAATTGACAGGCATACACTATTAACATTAATCTATATATCTATAAGTCTAAAGAGAAATAAAATTGTAATAATGTAGATTTTGGATTTTTAAGTATAGTTTTATTAGATTTGTTGTGACCAACTATCCAATGGAATATCCATGAAAATTTACGAATCAATTGTTCATGCAAAGAAAACTAGATATTGTCAAGTGTTGAGTACAACACTTTTTTTTAGTGAAGGGGCATTTTAAGCCCTATATAAGCCCCATGATAACCTTAAAACCCCTAATTAAGCCCTAGAGTTTTTTTATAGCGAAACATGGACCCTAGTCAGGGGACATCTCAAGGAAATTTCGGTATAAAATATAGAAGTTGGTTCGCTAAAATTTTGGAGTTATACCCTATGGAAGTTAGGGTTTCTAAAGAGTCTTGAATTAAATTTTAAACTAGTTAGCTTAGTATTTTTGCTATGTGTTCTTTGTTGGGACATTTCAATGTGTGAAATCTCTAAGAATTTTAGGATACATATTTGAGGTACCTCAAATAAATTTTTCAAAATTATATTTGAAGAATTGGACACATGACATGCTATACAAGTTTACTCACAAGAAGGGGCCGAAAATAAACAAGTTTTTGGAAATTTACCATAACCTTTACTTCACACAACAATTTCAATTCAAACTAATGGAATTACTGAAAAGACTTATTAGAGTACATTACAAATCAAAATTACAGGTCTATAAGGGTTGGAATCCCAAAATTATATATCAAAAAAACTTCAACGATTCATATATTCTCCAAATTAAGGTATGTAAATTATAAGTGACCTAACTATTCTTAGAAGAGCCCATTTTGTTTAGTGACTAGAAGTTGTGATAAGGAGAAGTATTATTATTACTTTTTAACACAGATTTAAAGAAAGCTCCTACACCAATGAAATCTACTAAAGGGTCATCCTTTATTGGTGTAGAAAGTGAAGACTTAAGAGAAGAAAGTTAATGAAATGGATGGTACTATGTTGGAAAAGGTGGATTTTATAAGGGAGATGGAAAATGATGTGCATGAAAATAAGGAAGGAATAGAAAAAAATGAATGAAAATAAGGAATAATTGGAAAATAAGATGACTAAAAATAAGGAAGAAATACAAAATCTCATCATGCAAGAAATAAAGGAAAAACAAAGCATTATATTAAAAACTCCCCCTAAAAGATATGTTGAGATACAAGGAAATCATGAACATAGGGAGAAGCATGGTTTTGAGAATCAATCACATATGGAATATGATATCACAATTTGAGAGAATTTTTTTTAATCAAAGAACCATAACTATGAATTTTCAATCCAATATCCAGATCATCAAGGCTTCTTGCCAACACCATGGAACTAATATATTCCAAAGATATATACCAGGAATTTCAATGGTAAGGTGGTGCTCCACCACCTATACATGGGTCAATGATAAGGTGGTGCTCCACCACCTATACATGGGTCTTATCTCAAGCACATTGAAGGTCAACCCACTCCTACTCCAGAATAATGTGGTTGTATTAAGAGAGAAACCAACCCCATTAACGTGAATGTCTCCACATCACCTTAGTGTCATATATATATACTATATATATATATATATATATATATAATATATATATATATATATATATATATAAAATATATATATATATATATATATATATATTTATGTCATTTCTCTAGTTGGTTGATCTAGCTAGGTTATGGTTGATTGGTCATTTTAGTTCTATTTGCATGCACTATGTTGCTCCATGTATGAACCTTTCATGGTGCTTATTTAAACACTTTGAACTCTTTTAGGTTTTGGTATGTCAGTTACATCTTAGAGTATATTTTTGGTCTGACCTATTATTATCCAATGGTTTGGTTTCTCAGGTGGCAGGGTACTAGTAGGAAAGAAAACATGAAACTATTATAGCTATTATATCATTCCGAATTAATGAAATTTTATCTTCCAAAAGAAAATCCAAGTGAGAAAAAATTCAATAGAAGACCATTTTAATATGTTTGTTTGTCATGGCAAAAGTGGTCAAGGTCAAAATTTCACCTAAATTATAATATAACTCAAAATAAGTGGTTCTACTAGAAGCACCACTTCATGATTGAGGGACAAATTTCCATAATGGTATTGTCATCGACGTTGCAAGTTGAAACAAGTCACAATTTTAACCCCCTAAAAAATCAATGATGCTACTGATAGCAACACATTGTGATTCAAGGGTTGACTTTGGTATATTTGACCCCAACAATATGATTTTTTTAGGTTATATTTCTTGATTTTAGGTTCCAACTCTCATTAAATTGCTAACCATGCTATGTTAATATTTTGCTACAAAAACCAGGGTAGGTTTAAATATATATCTATATCTTACAATTTTGATCTGCAATATTTGAATTACATTACATGACAACTAGATTCATGAAGTGGAGATATATGTCGTGCCATTTAATGTATCTACTGTAATTTTTGGAAGACACTACACATCTACATTAGAAATTAAAGCTCATAAAGGTAACTACAATATATCTTTGGTTAGTTCCACCTAAGCTAAGAATTTGAATGGCTCAACTAATGGGTATGATCTCTTCTTGAGATAAAATCAATAATGAATTGAATGAGTTGGAGGAAAGACATATTTAGATTATGCAATAAAGATGAAAAAAATATTTTGTAGGCACACAAAGAAGTGTTTTAAGCACCTAAAGGTTACTACATAGGAGGGTCATGGAGAATGAGATATAATTCCTTCATAACTCTCCATTCCAAAAAATAATATTCTACAAAGAATCAATATTGGAAGAAGTTGAAGTGAAAAAATACTTGGGTAGGGAGTAATTTGACTAAAAATCTCACCTTGTTACTCATGTATTGTCGTTATGACACACATTATGGGATATGGAGAATGTGCATTAAGCACAAGCTATCATGAAGATAACCCTCAAGAATAATTTCCCTTGTCTTTAGTTTCCCTCTATTAGCAAAGGGCCTTAACACATGTATGGCAAGCCAGATTGGTTCCAATGATTGTTACTAGCTTATTGTTGATGTCTTATCAAATTATTTATAGTATGTCAAATACTTCATCAAACTATATTTGAAACAAGGATACCAAAAAGTGAAAGTCAAAACATAAGACACTTGGAAAATTGCCTTTTAATATGAGGCATAGGCTATATGAGTGGTTGAAAATGCCTTGGTTTATGTAGTGCATCAACTAGATTTATGTGTCTACTGAGTGATTTAAATGTTCATTTATAGATTAATTTGCCATATTTTAGTTGGATTTTATATTAATCTTTGATAAAAGTGCTAGAGACTCTGAAAATGCAGTTCTTTTAAAAAACAAAATTAAGATGCATGAACTTTGTTGACAATTCCTAGTATTTCTAATTAATGAAATAAAACTTACTATAAACTATAAAATGATAAGGATCACAATCAAATGAGAAGATACTACTAAATGAATGTTAAAAGATATGAGGAATGACACATTACTTTGAAATGTCCATAACATCTTTTTTTACGATGGTTGCACCAATAATGCCGTAAATAATAAGCATAAAGAGTTTTATATTTTTATAATAAATATAAAAATAAATGAGTAACCTATAGTATTAGTCTTGGTGATTTATTGTACTATCATTGTGAATGGCTTCACGAATTATTTTTTAACTACCCTGCATTTGATAAGCAACTCCATGTTCTATGATCATAAGCATGAACGCACAAGGATTGTAACATAGTACTCGAGAGAATAATTCTCTTTTTAAACTCATTTTGTGTATTTTTCAGCATTATCTCTAAGTTTGGTACAGAATAGAAAAACAAAAGAGAATACCATGGCAGAAGGAGCAGAAAAGGATAAAAAAGTCATTGAGAAAGATAAGGAGACTCATTTGCAACCATAATTTGACGCTCATAAATCACATATATTTGAAAAACTCTTATTAAATTCTTTACATAGACTATCCCTTAAGCATTTGTTTCAGATCTATGACTCAACAACCTTCAATTAAACATGTTACATTTTGACGTGATATTAGTGGGAAAGCAAAGCATGAGGACTGGTCAATTACCTTATTTCCTTCCAACCACAGATTACGTCAAAGCCGCCGACGCCCATTTGGCACATGAAGAACACTTTGTATCCATTTTTCAATGGAATACCAACGAAATAGCTCAAACAACTCCCGATAACGATGAGGTCCACATGTCTGTATTGCATGTAGGAAAACGCGTATGTCTAGAAGCGTCAACATGTGTTGATTTTTGAGGTCCACTGGGGCCCCGGAACACCGACTGCCCCATATATTCAGTAGCGCGTTTTCAGTCGGGACATCAACAGTCCTGCAATTTGATATGGGGCGCTTACATATTCCTTCCTTTTGCCTTTTTGGTTGATCATAATTGCTATTGTATTGTTTCAGAATAACCAAAACTTTAAAGTTAAGTTTGATTAACAAACTTCCTAATAAAACTCAAACTTATAACATAGTTTTAATTAAAATTACCAAATATATGAGCTACTTCTACTTCACATAAAGTGATAAGGTAAATGATTTTAATTCTAAATTATTAAAATAATAATTTTTTTACGGTAGTTTTATTTTATAAGTTAAAAGTTTAGGAGAAGTTATATAATAATGTACTGTTTTAAGTTTTTGAATTTTTGTTGGAATTATATGATATAATTTTTTATTTTTGGAATAGATTATTGTTCTTGAAAAATGAATTTATAAGATACTTAAATGATACATATTATATAATTCAAACACGTGGTGATTCCGATAACATAATGGAAAATAATAATCTAATCAAGGTAGTTATTTAACTTTACTAGATATTAAGAACTTTTGTCAGAAATCCAGTAAGACACCAAAACAGTGTAGAGAATAAAAGTGTCCCATGGCATTGACTATTCCTATACCACTTAAAAACGAGAAGTTATACAGCCACATTCAAACCACGCAACCAAAATGTCAAGTGGCCAGACTGGACCGACTGGGAATACAACGCCGAAAAAAATAATAATAATTTCACTTTGTATCCAATAATCAGAACGCACTGTATCCCATTTTATAAGGTTACGCAAAACTTTCTAGCGTCAGCATTATCGTGACAATCATAAGATAACATTATCAGGGAGTCCCAAGTGCTGACATTTACGGCTGCCCATATCGGAGAATGAAGTTTTAACTTTGAAGACAGATTAATAATTCTCATATATTTAAATTAAATATATTCTTAAAATTAAATATATTCAATGTGTAATAACATGGTATTGAGAGATATTTTTAAATTTATGAGACAGATTAATAATTCTCATATATTTAAAATTAAATATATTCAACACAAATAATTTTTATGTTTATAAGTGTTGCTATGAGATAGGGCTATGAAATATTAATTTTTTAATAAATATATATAATTATATAAATTTTAAAATTTAGTTAATTAAATACTATTAAATAAATTTACTCTTAGTTTATGGATTTTGGATAGATGATGATTGGGTGTTTTATTACGCTGTTTCTTGATGTGGAATCACACATTACATTTCCATCTTCATTAAGGTGCCATGTTGGACATGATAAAGATATAATTTTGCCGAAAAATAATAAGTTTAATTATTATAAATTTATATTTTTTTATTTAATGTGTGAAAACCATAATTATGAAATTAGGTATTTTATTTTTGTTTAAGACTTTAGTTTAACTAAAAAAATACAAATAACATGAATTATTAGAGTTTGGAGTGTCTCCCATCGTTGATTTAATAATCAAGATTCCAGGTGTGGGCATTGGTGTACGTGTTGGGCTAGGCATGCATCTTATCATGCAATTACGGTAGATGTGGCAGTCCTATATATGGTTCTTCTTGTGTTGAAGCAAATTCGGGTTGAGCAGTTGTTGGAACAGGAAGTGGAGGCCAAAATTTGAGGTAAATAAATTAATAGGTTTGAAATACAAGTGGGAGTCATGATATTATTTTATATTTCTGGAATTTAACAATCAACCATGTTGTAATTACATTTTTGTTTCGGAGTAGCATCAATACTAGAATAGAGGAAATTAAGGGTTTTCTATGAGAAGTGAAGTGTAATCCAACTCAATGTGAATTAGGTGTGTAAAATAATGTGAATGGTAAATAATATGATTTTTCTATAATTTTTATGCCTCTTAATGTGAATGGTAAATATTCTACCCTGCTTCCAAAGTCTTCATTCTACATATCCATAATTGTCTAAACTAACGTTCTCTTTTTTATTAGATGTATTCCTATGAGAATAAAATCCACTTAAGTATGGCATCTTAGTTGAAGTAATTTATGGGTCCCAACCACAGTTATTTGAGATTTGTATTTTTCACTAGTCATTGAGATTCCCCTTTCTGAGCACATACATTGGTTTATCTTAGTGACTGTAGGCATAAATATGTGCACATTGAACTCCAATGCTCAAACAAAATTTTGGTAAAAGGTAATTGACTCGTCTGTGGATGAAGCAAGCATTTGGAGCCTAATTCTTGAAGTTAATGCAAGAATTTAGGGTTGAATAATGATGTCTTAACTAGACAACTACTAGGGCACAAACAATGGGTTTATTTTGAATCCTCTAAAGGACATTTGGAAGGTAGATTTGTGAGAATTCTTGTCACATTTTTTGGGTCATACACTGACAGTATGCAAGGGTCATTGTTTTTTAGTGGGATTGCTATAAAAAATGCAGCCACTTGTGTTTTTGTGTGGAAGTTTGAAAATATTACACTCTTATGGAAGGAGATAGATAGAACGCAAGATATTATGTGCTAGGAATTTAATGGGAAATAGGTGAAAATGAGATGCCTTGGGAATAAGGGTTTGGTTTTGCTATCCTAGAGGTCTATGCAATTGAACCGCTTAGTACTTTATAATTTGTCTAAGAAGTTGTGGTTGAGGGTACCAAGTTGTATTTTTCCATGTAGCCAAAATCGTCAACAAATTGCTTGTGGGACCTCTTTTGAGCCGTGTATAAATGCTTCAGTTGCATAGATTTTATGCAGATCAAACTTGAGGGCATACAATTGAACTACAAATGAGTTTTTTTTGTTTTCATGTATGTATGTTCCTACAAGCTTCAACTTCAAAATGAATTTGGGATGAAGCACATTTGTTATAAGAACTTGTTTTCTTTGCTTTTAATTCTATTCTTCTTTATTTGAGTTATAAATTTGATTCTGATAATGGCTAGTTTTTATATGGTAGCAATTGTTTACAAGTTTCCATTTGTTACTACATTATGCAAATTGTGTTTCTTGTATATTTAAATTTATTAGTCAATTATTTGAGTATGCATTATTTTGTTAATTTATCAATATAATTGGCTAAAATGTGATAGGAAAATTAAAAATAATTATATTTTATTAAAAATGAAGATGTTCGAGCTTAGATGAAGGCACTGATCTCTTCTAGTACATTTTCAGAGATGGAGGATATGTTTTATGGTGATTTAGCTAAGAATGATTTCTCATATTTAACATAGAGTAGCTAGAGGGAGTTTCAATTTGTTACATTCATGTGAAATATGTCCTTTGTAGAGATTGGAATATGTTGCATAATGCTTGTATGTCACACTATCATATTAGTAAGGGAATTATTATTTCTTTGTATGTTGATGATTGGTTTTCACTATTGATATTGAATATTTTAATAACATTTTAATAGGCTACCACTAAGCTAGGCATTTTATGGCACGGCAAGGTCAACATGGTTATTACTTTTAATGTGTGTGCATGTTCTCTCGAATTTTCATTGGTCTTGACCTGCGTATAAGAGCTTAACCATTCTTACAAAGATTTCCTCCAACTATACTCTCTTAGGTCTCTTAAGTTGTCTTCATTGTACGATTTTAACCCATAGGAAATACTAATTTGTTAGCTTCCTAAATGCTTCCTAAATTTTGTAGTTTAGTTGGTTATGGGTGAAACAATCTGCAATTTTTCTATGGATTATTATTTCATTTCAAGTTTTTGCATCAATTTTTAAGGCATGTTCAATTTCACTTTTAAATTTTGTTCATTATTTCATAGCCTTTCAAGATGTTATACTTCTAATGGTACCCTTTCATGGAAAATGAATACTGTTTTAGAAGATCAGAGTCATGGATATTATTTATCTCTCATTGTAAATGTAATTTAATCCTTTAACATAGACAACAAGTGGATGGGAGTTAATATCATTCCATTTGTCACTACGACAGTAACACTGATTCAATTGAAGAATTTTTATAACTAGTATTTTTTCTCATGGAAAAGACTATCATAGATTCTGCCACAAAACCACTGATTTTTGGCAATGGAAGAGGAGCCATTTCTAAACTACTCGACATGGTTTTAGATATTAGGAATACAAATATTTGAACTTACAAATCTGAGGTAGCTTCTATGAGTTAGCGATGTCTAAGCTTTCAACTATCCCTTGATATGAGTGAATTTTGTATACTATCCCTTGGTATGAGTGAATTCTATATGCACAATTTAAGCTTATCCAAGGCAAAAAATCCAACACCAATCTACATCCTTTCTTGAGGCTACTGTGGAAGATTTGTTCTACAAAACTATATCATACTTACATATTGTGGTACAAGCATTAATAGTGAGCATTAAAGTTATTTTAGTCAGAATGAGTAATGATAGGACAAACAACCTTGTATCGCAATTGCAATGAGATTATGCTCAAAGGTGACTTAATTTTATCACAACGATTTTTTACATGATAGCACCAGTAAAATGATATAAGTTGTTGCAGCTAGTACACCTAAGTTTGGTCCATTAATCACTATATGAGATTAAAGGAATCTCGTGGCATTCTCAATCAGAACTATTTGTTGATTGACAACAGCATGAACCTTGTGTTTTACAACATTTGTATTGACTATGAAGGATTTAAGGAGTAGTGAAGTTGTTTTTGTTGAGCCTAGCAAGGATTATCAAATAGATTTTTTATTGGTCCCTATGATACATTCTTTGGATCTTGTTTGCTCCCTTAATTATAAGTGCATAAAAATATTAGATTCATAGGACGCGGTACCATTAATCATGTAAGCCATTAATCATTAAGTGTAAAGTGTGGATATTCAGGCATGTATTCTAGCTTAAAAAATTAATACAAGTAGGAATTCCAATTGGCCAATTTGCTTTGCCAACTGTAGAGCTTTCAAAATAACATGCATTACTTTGTTTAGGTTCCAAATACCTTTTAGGGAAAATTAATAAGCATTGAGTCACTCATTAAATTTAGGTGATTTGTAGAAGCACAAATGAAGCTTCTATCAAATGGCTTAAAGGAAGCAATATTAATTCAATAATTACTAAAAAATAGTCTTAGACACCCTAAATCAACTTCAGTTTATACAACTTTAGAATTTCATTTAAGCTACATCTTTACATCTTATTTAGATTTGTCCATTACAATGTTCCAATTGTTCTTCAATTTATGCCTTACCATATTTCTTTACAACATCCCGTGGAAATAGTAGTAGTAGTAGTAGTATATATATATATATATATATAATGAAATTAAGTTAACTAATTGTTTATTCTTGAATTGGATTTAATCTTGAAATTTGAAATTTTTTTCATCATTAGACATATTTGAATCTTTCAAATTTTTTACTTTAAAACTAAGTGAAGTTTTTTATCATTGGACAAATTTGAATCCTCTAAATTGTTTCAAAAACTAAACTTGAGATAAAAAGAAAGAGATATCACTTCAAATATTGGTGTGAACTAAATCCAATGAAATTTCCAAATAAATTTATAAATAAAAAATAGCAACATATATAATTTTTTAAAATTAAATAAAAATTAAAAATAATATATAAAAATATAATGAAAAATATAAAATTCATAAAATAAACCATAAAATAAAACTTTATAATTTTTTACAAAATTATTATGCATTTTCAACAAAATATCACAACTTAAAATTCTAATAAATACTTTTTTTTTACAAACAAAAATAAATAAAGTTATTTTAAAAGAATAAAAAATATTGATATTACTGATATGTATATTATATGTATAAATTATCAAGGATATTCTATGATCAAATAGGTCGTTTTATTTTAGGAGTATAGATAACTTCGTTTCCATATTTTTAAAATTTTAAATCAATGTCATCATTAATATTATTTTTTTTAATTTCCTATATCATATTCATTTAGTTTGTTTCTTATTAAATTAAACGAAACATATATGTTACTTCGCTTTATAATTTTTTCGATCTTGGTCATAAAACCATAAATATATGTAATCTTTCATATTATCAATATCCGCTTTTTAATCTCAAGATTTTTTAATAATTTCATAAATCTGCTTTGCAACATATCCAATATTTATAAGCCTATTGTGATATTCCAATTGTCGAACTCTTATTCGAAACTTTTATTTCTTACTATACACAAGTTATGTTAAAATATCATCTTTTGCCTTAAAATGCAATTTTCCTCCGCTTTTTCCACTATGAAGTTCATATCTGTCTGTGGCGGTCACAAAGATTTTAATGTCCAGCTGTCTATCTGTAGGATGTGACTAATGGCAACATATATAAATAACCTTTTTGAGTTAGATGTTAAGTTGTAATTTTTTAAATTATTATAAACTACAATTTATTTTATTTTTAAAAGCTTCTGACGCTCTGGTCGCTGCACATGCAATTGCCTACCGACAAAATCCGAACAGCGAATGAATTACACTAAGAAAAATGTAGTCTGGTAATGCGTCCCAGATGGAAACGCCAAAAAATAAAGGGTAATACTCTGCAACGGACTGTGACTGAAAATAAACTGACGTGAAGCAGGTAACCACTTGCACACGGCTTTCAGAACTCGAGGAAAGGTTGTGGACATTTACCAACTTTACTTTGAAATTCATTTAAATACTAAAACAATGTCCAGGAATGTGATATGACCGTCTTTACAAGATTATTAAATACCACGTTCCATCCGGAAACTTCTCATCGAACATCCTCATCCCCTGAACCTCTCTCGACTGCTAAAAATATCAATCCTCTGTGACAATCTTATATGACCCAGTTCGGAAAAAAGGATGGGTATTCTTGCAGGGATGTCTTTCATCTCCAAGTTATTGCTTCTTTTGGTTGCTGGCAGCATTTGTGCTGCAAATCCATCCGCTGCTTCATACTCTAAATCCCCACCGCCGAAGCCATACCTTTACAAATCTCCTCCTCCTCCATCTCACATTCCATCTCCAGTCTATTATAAGCCGCCCCCTACACCCACACCCAAGCCCCCAGTAGTGCAAAAACCACCACCCGTACATAGCAAACCTCCTCCAAAGGCGGTGCCAGTTTCTCCTCCCTACAAGTACAAATCTCCACCTCCTCCCAAACCAACTCCTGCTCCATATGCCAAGCCTCCACCAGTCCACAAGCCCCTTCCTCCTCATTCACCACCAAAATCATGGCCAACTCCTGTTCCTCCCCACCATGAACACCACGAGCACCATAAACACCATAAACCTTCTCCAGTGACCAAACCACCGAAAGCTGCACCATCCCCACCGGAAAAACCATACGGATACAAATCTCCACCTCCCCCAGCCTACGTAGCAAGCCCTACTCCTCCCAAAGCAGTACCTACATTTCCTCCCCCGCATCCCAAACCACCAGTCTACCCCTCACCGCCTGCACATCACTACTCGTACAAGTCGCCTCCTCCGCCCCCATATTAGATTCTGCAAAGCAATGCTGGAGTACCGTTGCGTACTAATAAGGTACGTTATAGTTCTTTATAAGTATTATTTGATAGATCTTAGATATTTCTCCATTATATATCGTTTCATGCCATTCTGTACAATGTTTCTGTCCATAAGGGTTGATTATTCCAAACAAGCTTGTATGCTTTACTCCTGCTACTGTAGATTATTGTTTGCGTTATAATTATACATTTCTTGATGTGTAATATAGATTAACTTCATTGCAGTCATTTGTTTCATCTCCAGCTGATCATATGTGTGTATTTTACTTGCAGATTAATAGATATTAGAGAGAAACGGCATGACGAAGATCGATATATTACTCTAGCTGTAGACGCTGTTGAGCAGCTAAGTGCTGAGCTGGATCTCTGCCTGAAATTTGTCTTTGATCTCATTTTGCTATTTCTGTAATAACTTCGTTTGATCGTTGTCAGAATCTAATAAAACCATCTGATGATGTGAGAAAATATATATGATTCATTTCAGCAGCGAAATTGTTTAGTATTTTATTGATTTAAGTAAAAAGGTTTAGGATTTTAATGATTTAAGGTTTACCGTATGGTAATTTCAAGAAAAAAGATCACTAAAATAAAACAAAGTGACATATACTTGATTCAAAGCAAAGGTTCACATATATTCTCCAACGGACCCTGATTTCTATTTTCAATTGCACCTCTAACAGTGGTTGTTGACTGAAAATGTAAATTATGCATTACCTGTAATTTTTAAGTCAAAGCAATATCACATAATTACCTGACTAGCGTAGATGGAGGATCCAATGCTTAGTGACTGACACCGTGCATCACATTAATCTCAATATAGTGGAATAAACACAAAACATGAAATAACAGTCAAACAGTTATGCAATATAGCTGTATCAATGTTGAAAACAATTTAATACGAGCGAGAGCAAAATGTAAAGCGTGTATTGTCCTGGTTCGGAGTACGGATTTTTAATTTCGTCCACAAAGTTATACACCTAATATGTACAATATGGTATATGTTTGACGAAATATCATACTAGCCATGTATGCCCATTTAGGCAAATCAAAACCAAAAAAACCACGTTTTAATTTGTCACATACCTGCTTTATACCATAGAAAAGAAACATACTATTGGCAAATACCCTTTTCACCTAGTATTAAAACTCATATATTATGTTACTTTACTAAATTTAATTTGGATTAAATTTATATGCAATAGTTGTCACATAAGTCCATATATAATCATCTCATAAACAAAGTTAACATCAATTATGACCATGCAAGATCCTCCATTTGGGTTTCATTCCTTTGAGGATGCATCCCATGCATTAATAGGGACATTGTCATAAATGCACTATAGTTAGCTTTATCATGTAATATATGTTGGATCAGGTGCACAGGAAACATAAATTAAAACACACACAGTAGAAGATCAAACACATAAAAGACAATTTTAACGTGGTTCACCCAACCAATCTGGGCTACGTCCACCAAACATAGGCATCAGAAATATATTATTCAAATTGGAGATTACATCAAGAAATCCTCACACACTCTTAGAAAACCATCCGAATGATTGCCTATTATATAGAATAGAGAATCTAACAACCTCATAACTCCCTCACATCAAATATAGGAGGCATTAACTCCCTCCCAACAACCTGGAGCTAATCTAGGAACTGAATCCCTATTGTTGTCATCCTTCAGAGATTTCTGCCTATTTGACTAAAAACAGAAAATCTCAACAATCTCCACCTCGACAACAATTCGCCTGATGCCCTGTTATTATTATTTTATCTTTTCTGCAAGCCAAGAGAAGCCAAACACCAGCATAGCTTCTCCAACAAAACTGGTTTTGTGAACATGTCTGCACAGTTCTCCTTTGTATGCACCTTTTCAAGAGAGACTCCCCTTTCAGTGATAACCTATCTTACAAAATGGTACTTAATTGGAATATGCTTTGATTTACTATGATAGGCCGGATTCTTAGCCAAATGTATTGCACTTTGACTATCACAAAGTAACCTGATGTTGTCCTGTAACCTATCAAACTCACCAAGCAAACCTTTCAACCAAACCGCCTCTTTGGAAGCATGAGAAGCAGCAATGTATTATGCTTCAGCAGTGGACAAAGCAATAATGTTCTGTAGCTTTGACATCTAACTGATAGCTCCACCTGCAAGAGTAAAGACGTACCATGAAGTTGACCTTCTCTTATCCAAATCACCTGCAAAATCGGAATCAACATATCCGCAAACAAATTCACTACTCTTATTGTAAGATATAAAATAACTACTTGTGCCTCTCAAATACCGAATCACCCATTTCACTGCTGACCATTGTTCTTTACCTGGATTTTCCATGTACCTACTGACAACCCCAACTGCATGTGAAATATCTGGTCGAGTACAAACCATCGCATACATTAAACATCCTACTACATTGGCATATGGAATTCGAGACATATAATCCTTTTCTTCATCTGTATTAGGACATAAACTCGAAGAAAGCTTAAAATGGGAAGCTAAAGGGATCGACACAGGCTTCACATTGTTCATACCAAACCTCAAAAATATTTTCTCAACATACTTCTATTGTGATAGCCACAGCTTACCATTGCCCCTGTCTCTGAAAATCTCCATGCCCAAAATCTGTCTTGCCGCTCCTAGATCTTTCATATCAAACGTCCTTGCCATCTAAGTCTTCAACCTATTGATTTCTTCAATGCTTTTGCTTGCTAAAAGCATATCATCAACATATAACACTAAGATAATGAACATGCCATTATTCAACTGTTTGAAATAAA